>VNJN01002551.1:2663-28488 GCA_008042485.1 Drosophila mayri | reverse complement strand
TATGCAATTGAAAGAGAATTAAATACTCTACAACACACACTAGGTCCCAAGATTTACCTTTCCAAAAAGAGGTTTTAAAATAAATATTATATATTTTGGAAGACATATTGTAACGTCAAATTACAAAATTATAACAACAACTGAGGTCATTTAAAATTTTACATTTTAAAATATATAAATTTTTTAAATTACTTGTTTTTCAGCAAAAAAAAAATTTTATAGTTTTGAAAGTTTTTTCCGAGTTTTCATAATTTTAAAATAGTGCTGTTTACTTTTGCCTTAACTTTGCCCATTTTCTTGACAACAAACAGCTGACTTTAACAGCTCCGGGCGCGATAGTGGCGTCACCTATAAAAAATGCCACGTAGATGGTCCCTTCATTTTCAATCGATAAAAACCAAAATTAATTAATTAATTAATTTCAACAACTTTTAAAAAATGACTTTTGGCCAACTAAAGTGGTCGGCTGAACCGTAGTGCATGGCGGGGATAGCAGGTTGGCCTTCCCGTGGCGAGCATTTTGATTTGTGTATTCTCCAGAGCTTCGGCAAGAGCAGCGTCGGTTTTAAAGTTACTCCAGTCCTAGAATTCTGAGATCAAGTGCTAGAAAAGAGTCGGTATCCGATACTGCTATCGGATTAAACGTTCCACCATTAATTTCCTTTTCGTCTCCTATGGGATCACAAATTTCGACCCCCCATACCCTTGTAAATTTTTCCCCCCGGGAACTACCAGCTGATACGGGCATGCCAGGCACTCAGCCTGTCTTACGGCAAGCCCTCATTGCTATTCCCCCTTCGGAACAGATTTTTTTTCGCGGGTCTCCCCTGGTCAAACATCTGAAGATGTCATTGCCTTTATACGTGGCAAAATCAGAGCTGAAAATTTAAAATAAAAGGTTTAAATATTAACATTTTCTTATGCTAGGGATATTTTATCTTTCAAAATAAATGTCTGGAATGACTTCTTTGGCACGATATGCTCAACCAAATTCTGGCCTGAGTATGTTGTTGTCAAAGAATATGAAGCTAAGAAAAAGAAACGGCCTGTGGGTCTTACTCTCCCCAAGCCCGATTTGACCACTGTACGCCCTACATCCTCCGGTCAATTTCACTCTCACGTCAGAATTAGTAACTTTCGAAGAAAGCTATGAAGTTGAATTCCTCTGTGTGAAGCTATCATATAATGGTCGCTTTGTTTTTATTACATGTTCCTACATTCCTCCGTTGTCCGAACTGCCTATTTTTGGAACCACCTTTCCGCCATTCCGATGGTTTTCAATATGCTTTCAGATAGAGATCATTTAGTACTCTGTATGGTGATTTTAATATCTCTGGGGCTATTTGGTCCCTAAATAGCTCCTCTAACACACTTCAATCCACATTTCGCTGTCTCAAGTCAACCATGTACGAAATTCCTTAGAGCGCTTGCTTGATCTTTGTTTTGTCTCTGATCCGGCGAGTGTCAGTTTAGCGAGGGTTGAGCTTCTTACGCAACCTGAAGATACCTATCATCCTACTTTCGATGTGACACTCGATACTGGTGCTGATTTACAGAAAATATCCGATAAACATGCCAAAAGAGTTTACTGCTTTCGCAAGTCTGACTTCGACCGGCTGAATAATTTTATTGCTGACTTTAACTGGTCTGATTTATACATGTGCACTCACATGGCTAATGCCGTAGACATTTTTTACAATACGATGAATTCATTCTTCTTGAAATGTGTTCCATTATACTATCCCTCAATTTCAAAGAAACCACCATGGTTTACTAAAGAACTGAGTCGCTTGAAAATGTAAAGTCAAGGCTGTACACGAAATTTAAAAAATCCGATTCTCGTTCTGACCTCTCTAACTATATATCGGTTCGGTCAAACTTCACCGTTCTGAACACACAGTGCTAAAAAAACTATTTGACTCGTTGCAGGGTCCAATTTTCCCAGGATCCTAAACAGTTCTATAATTTTGTTAATACTAAACGTAAGGCGGTAACTCATCCTTCATCACTTTCTTTCGAAAACGTAAATGGGAAGGGCAATCAGGCAATTGCCGATCTTTTTGCCCAATTTTTTCAAACAACATACTCCACTTCCACTGACCTAAATCAGACGTATTCTTGTAGCTTGCCCAGATCGAATCAAATTTTCTGTTCATGTTTAAACGAAAGCTCTCTCCTTGTAGATCTTCATCGTGTAAGGCCAGTTTATTTTCCAGGTCCCGACGGAATAATGGGCTGTGTGCTTAGGTATTGTGCTGATGCCCTGTGCCTGCCCCTTCTGAAATTGTTCACCTTATCCTTAGAAACCTCGAACTTTCCCCTTATTTGGAAGGAGTCATTCATTATTCCTTTCCACAAAAAAGGTAAAAAATCGGAGGCCAATAACTATAGAGGTATCTCTAAGCATTCGGCCATCCCTAAATTTTTCGAAAACATAATCACTCCACATTTGAAGCACCTTTGCAGATCAGTAATTTCTCCATGTCAGCATGGATTTGTAAAGAAAAGATCAACACCTACAAACCTTTTGAAACTCACTTCCTTCATTATAAGGGGCTTCCAGAATAACCTTCAAACCTCAGGTGTCCCACAAGGGAGCGACCTAGGTCCTTTGTTTACATTATTTATTAATGATCTGCCCGAAGTTTTGACAAATTCTAGAGTACTCATGTACGCTGGTGATGTCAAGCTTTGCGTGAAATACAAGGACGTCGCTTACCAGTCTGATTTACAATCAGATCTTCATAGCTTCCAAACCTAGTGTCGCATAAACCTACTAAACTTAAATGACTCTAAATGTAAGCTAATGACATTCTCTCCTGTCGTTCCCAAACTTGCAATTTACACACTTAACTGCTGCCCTTTGGAAAGAATTAGCTCAGTTGATGACTTGGGTGTCCGCCTGGATCCCAAACTTGACTTTATCGATCATATTTCCTGCATGGTGAATAAAGCCAGGGGTATCCTGGGATTTATTAAACGGTGGTTGAAAGAATTCGATGACCTTTATGTAATATAATATGGATCTTGCGTTTGGAGCCCCCAGTATGTGGTCCACAAAAAACGCATTGAATCGGTTCAAAAGAACTTTTTGCTTTTCGCTCTACGCGGTTTAAACTGGGATGCTGACCAGAGATTACCCTCCTATTATAGTAGACTTCTCCTAATTAACTTACGCTCTTTAGCCAATCCTAGAATTATGCTAGGCTGACTTGTTAGGTCAGCTCGATTTCCACGTTCCGAGTAGAAATACTAGATCCTATATTTCTCTAGTTTTGCGCCATTGTAGAACCTCCTATGAACTGCATGAACCCTTTAGAGTACTTTAGAGTGTGCAAGTTATAATGATTTGTCTTCGGCAATCTCAAACGTTGAGAGTCTTCCAAAATGAAAAACTCGAATCCCTACCCACCTAACTCGCAAGCATGCAAACTTAGGCAGCTCGCCTGTAGTTCGTTTCCTCGTATTCTTCTCCATATTTTCTATCACGTCTACTAATCCTAAACCTAACAGGCACGTGCCTGGTCTCATAAGGGCCACTTGAGTGTACTGACCGTAGTACATCAACATCCATACAAAAAAAGAATTCCTGCTGAACATGAATCAGCAGCAATTTGTGCAGCGACAGCCACAGAAGATGAGTTTGATACGCTACTAGAACGATTTTGGACATTAAAAAATTTTGACACCAAACGAAAGGCTTGTTCTCCAATAAAAGCTCACTGTGAATCTCATTTCGTAGCGAATCTAAAGGTTACAATAGATGTAAAATTCATTATAAAACTTCCATTTTCTGAGTGAACTTCAACCGTGGGGCCATCTCTACATCAGCCCCATTCCATCCTACTAAATGCTTGGATTATCTGGCTGAGAAAGCCAACCATCTACCGCTTTGATTCTACGTACTCAAGCATTATTTTTCCGTGGATGCCTGTCTCACAGGAGCAGACAGCATTCCACAAGCCATCCAAAAGGAATTAAACAAAATACTGACACCATCAGAATTCAAGCTCCGAAGGTGATGCTCCAATAACGCTGAAGTGTGTATTAACCCAAATTCCACAAGGAGGTATCGTCTCTAACGTCAGACTAGACTAGAGCTCAACACTCCAACAATATAGTGTTAAGACGTTGGGCTTGCTTTGGATGCCACAAAAGGCATCGCCAGTAATGTGGACGAAGCATCAACCATCACCAAACGGGTGGTCAGCTCGGAATCATCGCAACAATATATTGTGGTCAAAGTAAAGATGTTCGTGCAAACACTTTGGGAATTAAAGATGGGCTGGGACGACGAGCTTCCTCAAACCTTCAGCTATACTGGAAAAATTATCGGGCTGACTTGCATGCACTAAATAATATGCAAATTTCAAGGCACATATTTGAAGGAAGGGTGTCCAGGCGGTGTCGCATCAATCTCAATGGCGTCATGTGTCATCCGCGAATAACCCAGCTGATGGGATTGCCGCAATCAAATTAGCAGAGCACAACCTCTGGCTGTAAGGACCTCTATTCCTACACGGTTCTCGAGAACGGCGAGTGAAGCAAGTAAGTTTGCCAACATGTCTAGATCAACTGGGAAGTGAACTATACAGCTGCAACCATAGCAACAAGAAAAGTTCAATCGTCTCTTTGTCTTTGATAATGGGAAATTACGGACTTATCAGAGTCGGAGGGAGGTTGGAAGAATCTAACCTTCCATAGAACACAAAGCATCAAATCTTGTTTCCATAAAATGATCCAATTGTTAAGATGCTGCTACGAGAGATGCATGAAGAGAACATGCATTGCGGAGCACAATTTTCGAGAGCTATAGCTAGACAGCAATACTGGCTTCTTAATGACAAAACAGACCAGGAGCATTATATACAGTTGTGTCATATGCACAAGAGCACGACCCAAATTGATGCAACAAATCATGAGTAATTTTCCTGCTGATCGATTGACACAGGCTCGGCCGTTTTCAAACTCTGGAGTCGACTACTGTAGTCCCATTTGGATTCATCATAAAATCCGTGGAAAAATTCCAGATAAGAATTATGTATATTTCAGTGTTCTGCTGGTTTGACACTAATCTAGTACTTTTGGAGTCAGTAAGCGACCTAACGACAGATGCCTTCCTAGCAGCTCTTCGGCGATTCTTGGGTCGACGTGGAAAGTGTCAGACTATTCGTTGTGACAACGCAAAACTTGTCGGTGCCAACAACCAGTTGAAGGCGTTAAAGAAAACAATCTTTACAGAAAAGGCCCAGACAAGGATCATAAACCAATGCAGTAAGAAGCATGTAAAATTCTAATTCATACCGCCTCGAACGCCACTCTACTGGTATTTGTTACAGCCACATCATCGCTAACATTTGAAGAGCTCAACACTGTAATCATGGAGGTCGATGCGATACCCAACTCAAGGCCACTCACTTCGATGTTATTTGATCCTACGGATACATCAGCACTCACTTCTGGTCACTTCCTAGTTGGTGATCCTCTAGTAGCGTCTCCAGATGCGAATCTTGCCCTATCAGTGGTCCATGGAATATCTACAAGAACTGCATATGCGCACCTCCAGAATGGCAATTTCAGAATGGACCATATTTGTCTATTATGACTTAAAGCCATATTGGAGCAACATGGGAATATTGTCGGCCGGGATATCTGAACTAAAGCACAACTGTTCAGATCGTCGAAACATCAATACCTGTAAGTCAGTATATAAACATTTTAACATGTACATGGCGAGCTACAATCAGGATAGAGTTGATTAAGCGTTCCCGACAACGAAGATCACAACTCGATATATTGGAAATGTGGTAAACTCATTATTTGGCGTTCTGGACTCAAAATACGCCAACATGTCCCAAGTGACAAAAGAGCTCAAGTCTAACGCAGACGTATTAATAATGCCCTTGAAAAATCAAACATCAACTCTGGACTCTACTATAAACGTAGTCAGAAAGAGCAGTTCAGCCACCAACGACCGTATCAAAACGATACGATCAATAAGGAAACAGGTGAATACCAAGGTGACCACCTACAGCAAGCTTTTATGGTCCTAACAGCTCAGCTAACTCTGGTAGCAACTGGAATGAAGCAGATACAGAGTAAAATAGCTAATGTAGTCACTGACATTCGCCATCGAACTATTAGTCCAATACTAGTATCTCTCAAGCAACTAAGGGAGCAGCTCGGTCAGGTCCGGGAACATATTCCACCAAATAAACTACTTCCAGTATCATCGGATAATGTTATCCAACTCTACAAAATTATGCTTGCCGAAGGCACCACAACTATCGACAATGTCATCTTCGGCATTATGCCTATCCTAACATGGAAGGCAGGAAGTTAGCATAAATTCAGTCTGAAAACTGAAATCATAGCCGTCAATGCCCATAGAGATCATTTCATATGATTGAATAAGGACGAGTTTAAACAATGTCTAGAGTTGTCAAATTATTTTATTATTGTAACTTGCCCCAGGCTGCACTGCACAATGCAGAAATCAACGTAAGCGAAACAAAGCCTACATATATTCGTTTTGGCAATATCACAAAGAGTGACCTTAAGGAAACACCCGAACCAGTCCATGCACCCGAGTCAGTCCAAGGAACTACAGCCAAGAAAGTCAGCTTGGAGGAACTGAGCGCTTTACAACATCAGTTGGCCAAATTAAAGGAGACCCATTGGACAAATCAAATCACCGCTCCTCAGCATCATCAAATAGCTGCCTATGTGGCCCTAGGAATGACAATCCTATTAGGCATTGCATGGGCTCTCAGACGGACGGTCGGCAGATGGACACCACTACGGAAGACACCCAAGCCTAGGCAGAGCACGGAACAACCCGCACCAGAACCTGCCCCACGGAGTTTTTCGTTCGACCTAAGCGAAGGTTGAATACCTGTTTCCCGAATGTGAGAATGTATAGTCGCGGCAGTAAATAGTTATAAGCAATAATAGTATAAAACAATAAAAATAATGTAATTACTTTTCAGACGCAGCAACATTCATTTATCGTAAATAAAGTATCAATTACCAGGTCAAGCGAATATGCATAGTCTGCTGATATGAAGAAATGAATTTGGGCAATGGTCTCAGGAGCTAGCAATTACCCATATCTACAGTAACCCACATTATTTCTTATACGTTATTTCTGATAAAAAACTTTTTTTACCTATAAATACTGCTTAGTTTCATTAATAAAATCAGTAAGAGTAACTCAAACAAAAGCTTTTACTCATGCATCAGAGGCTGTCGCTGTGACTTCTGACCCTCTTCAACCAAACCAGCCCGTGCACCTAATTTCAAGTGCTAGTTGCGATAACTAAGGCAATAGTTTATGCACTATCTGCCAGTCATCTAAGCCACCTAATAAACATTTTATTTGACTCCCCAGAGTAATCTGAGATAGTAGTTTGAATTTTTTTAAAAACAAAACCGAAGTTTGTATACCCTTGCAAAATTGAGTCAGAAAATTAAAACCGAAAATCGGGAATAATAATTAGTTGCCAAATCTCAAATTTTATGACTAATATTTTGAAAACTGACATAGTTATCATTTTTTTTTTTCGAAAAATTTTCCGATCGTTCCAATGGCAGCTATATGATATAGTCGTCCGATCCGGCGCGTTCCGACATATGTAGAAGTGATAGTATACAGAAGACTAACTGCAAAGTTTCATTCAGATAGCTAAAAACTGAGGGACTAGTTCGCGTATAATCGGACAGACGGACATGGCTAGATCAACTCGACTGTTTATCCTGATCAAGAATATATATATATATACTTTATTCTCTATATATGTATATAGTATACTAACTGCAACAAAAAGAAGTCCATAAACAAGTTTCAGTCTGAAAGCTCTAAAACTGAGACTATAGTTTGCGTAGGAACGGATAGACGACCTTCATCGACTCTGTTATTTATGATGATGAAAAATATATATGTATACTTTATAAGGTCGAAAATGGCTTAGACTATGGTAAAATATTATTACTGAAATATATTACCCTAAGGGCAAACATTAGCTTCATTTAATTTTACAAAATTTTAGTTTTAGAAAAAAATTTTAAATATAGAATTTGGTTTATTGTAACTTACTTCGAACGCATATCTCAGACCATCCCATGGCTTAATAGGCATATCTCCTGCCATTCGTGAACCAAGTAAATCCCAATTGGTATAGTTTTGAATGTATTCAACTAACCCGGCTGGAGTTATCTCGTGCAGACCGTCAATGTGAAAATCTGCCGAAAAGCCACTTAGGAAAGTAATATTGTGACCCCTGAAATCACGGAAAATTTTGTATTAATAAATGATCTGATCCCAGACACGAAAACTACATACAAGAAAAAGGTTTTTAGTATTTTTCGAGAGAGGTGCGAAAAAGAATGTCAAATTTAATGGATAGTATCCAGACAGTAAAACGTTTCGCAGCGGAACAAATGTTTTATTTTTTCAAGAGTGACCGCTGATTTTACTGTTTTGCATTTTTAGCCAGCAAATAATGTAGGCATACATCTTTGTTTAAAATATTTTAAAAATGTCAATAACAAATGAACTAGAAAATTAAAACTACTATTGTCATGGCAGTAAATATTGTCGTAATAGATAAGGAAGATTCTCAACCAAATAAGAAGCGATCCAAGTATTGGGTGATCCCATACCTGCGATAAATTAAAGGGCGATATTCTTCTTATGTACGAATTTTTTACATAATTTTATATCAATAATACACCCTTTCTCACCTCCTAAAATCATGTGCTATCATAATCCAAAATAAATTTCCTCTTTCTCCCTCAAAATATACCTATCTCTTAAAACTTATTAAACAATTTAAATATATATTATCAGATCTAAATATTAGATTAATACAATTAATTAAATTCAATCCTATCAAAATGTATGTAATCAAAGTAAAAACAAACTGAAAACAGTACAGCGGAAGGCTCCAGACGCCATGGCTTCTGTAGTAGATTTATATTTTGTAAACCTTAGTCTACTATGTACTAATAATAATACATATATCAATAATTTTCATTCTTATCATTATCTTTTGTTTGTTTTATACTTAGTAAATCTGCAGCAAGCTCCTGTGATGTTTTTTGAAAATTTAACGGATTTACGGAACCGAAGAAGAGGGGCAATCGAGTGTCGAGAACAGGCTGTTTTATTAAATTTTGTATTCTTTTTCGCAGCTATTCCTGAACTTTGAAATACCGTTTAAATTAATTATGATTTTTGCAATGTCAAATGAGAAAAGGGGAGCACGGCTGCGACGGCTGATTTTTAGAATTACGCCTTTCCACGGATCGTTTCACCGATTCCCTTCTCCCTTGCTAGTGGCTGCCCACCCAGTCGGACTTCGCTTCTTGCGGTGAGCTGCTCACAACAGAAAACTGTGTGCAGCAAGTATGGCTTTATGTATGATCCCTAGTTCTACTATATATGGCGGGATATTTCAATGGACCACTAAAGGAGTCGACTTGGGATTTAGACTTCTTATATCTTATATATTAAAAGATAAAGTTTTTTTTTTTAATTTTGCTACTCCCCGTTTTGGTGGAGCTATCCCAAATTTATAAAGTTATGTGAACCATATTCAAAACGTTTATGTATTTTATCCAAATACACAGATAATATGTGACAGTTTGCCTAAATTTCGTTGCGACCGTGCCATAAATAGCGGAGATATAGACTTTTTACTTGATACACATTACTTGTACAAGGGCAGCCCAGGCCGAGGGCTCCAAATAAATCAAAAACGTTCATTATACATTTTAGTTATGTTCACATTATTATTAAATTAAGAATACCCATTTCGAATTGGTTAGTGGTGCAGCTGTCTAAGATGCAGTCTACCCGAAGTGGTTTTCCTTAGCAAAGATTAGTTGTCCCGAGTTCGATTACCGTCTTTTTTTTATTCATTTAGGTAAATCATTTTTTTTTTTTTCATTTTTCCATGTAGTTCAAAATAATTTCAGTATTTAATACTAAAAAATAAAAAAATGTAAAGCATAGTATCCAGACAGTAAGAAACCGTCTTTAAGCAGTGAGAGAGAGCGAGAGGCAAATAGTTGAATACGGTTGTTCGTCAGCGGCCGTTTTAAAGGCCGGTAACCTGACACGAAAACAAATATACTAGAATAGTGTGTGGCACTTTTTAGTATTTTCCGAGCGGGCTGCGAAAAAGAATGGCAAATTTAATAAAACAGACTGTTCTCGACCCTCGATTGCCCCTCTGTCAACCTTCTTCAGTTCCGTAAATCCGTTAAATTTTCAAAAAACCTCACAGAAGTTTGCTGCAGATTTATTAACTATAAAACAAACAAAAAATAATGATAAGAATGAAGATTATTGACATATTATTATAATTACATAGTAGACTAAGGTTTACAAAACTTAAATCTACTACAGAAGCCATGGCGTCTGGGGCCTTCGGCTGTATTATTTTCAGTTTGTTTTTTTCTTTGTTTATATACTATTTAATAGGATTGAATGTAATTATTTGTATTAATCTAATATTTAGATCTGATAATATATATTAAAATGTTTAATAAGTTTTGAAATATTACTTATATTTTATGGTGTTGGATGAGATATTGCAGAGATGGGCGTATTCTGAGAACAGAAGGGAAGTATATTTTAGATTATGATAGGATATGATATTAGAAGGTGAGAGGGAGCGTATTATTGATATAAAAACATGTAAACAATACGTACAACCAATACTTTGATCGCTTCTTATTTGGTTAAGAATCTTCCATATCTATTACGACATTAATTACTGCCATGGCAATAGTAGTTTTTAATTTCCTGTTCATTTTTTATTTACATTTTTAAAATGTTGTAAACAACCATGTATGACCGCATCACTTGCCGGCCAAAAATGCCAAACAGATCGTAAAATCAGCGGTCACTCTTGAAAAGATAAAACATTTTTTCCGCTGCGAAACGTTTTACTGTCTGGATACTATGCTTAAGCAAAGAACTTACTTAATTTTTTAAAAATTAAAACACTTTTCTAAATCCTTGCGGCAGGAATCGAACCCAGGCCATTGCTTTACCCACAAAGCTATTGACCTTGCTCTTAAAACGGAAGACATCTGCATTAGATGTACATTTTTCTCCGTTGTTTAGTCTTATTCTCCAGCTTTCATATAATTTTGGCACGCGCGTTGTAATGGTACAGGGTATTCTACGGTCGGGACACCCGACTGTATTGCCATCTTTTTTGCTACCACAAAGTGCTCTGATAAAATTGCTTTATGCATGTATGCACATAAGCGGCTAGTCTGAGAACCACAGGGTTCCGGGTTCGAACTCCAGTTCAGCCGAAAACCCCATGAACGTTGCACGTGAATTTTATAGTAAGACGAGCAGCGAAGCACAGTGGCGCCTTTTTGTCATTTAGCGGTGCGAAACTTTTTTTTAACTTTTGTACCAAATAAAATAATCGAATAATTTAAACGGCATTTTACAGTGAACTTCTGTAAAATTTATATATCTATTTATATTTATATTTGCCACGCCCACCCATTCGCCCATTTATCAAAGTGAAAAAATCAAATTTTCTCATAAAAAGTTATTTTAAAAAAATCACATCCATGAAACAAAGGTAAAACCAAAACTGAAGAGCACTTTAGAATTGTGTCCAAATATCTGGACAATGCTCAGAAAAACTATTAGACTTACCAGCTGAAAAGCAACGAATTAAAGACAATCTACACAAAAGGTTTGCAACAAACTTGTTGCAGGCCACATCGATACAAATTCAGACAAGCAACGGAAGCCCTTTCGTTAACTGTTTTTCGCTTGCATTTATTTACACTTAAATATGCCCAATACAGTCCACTCCAGATATCTGTACATTTCCCGCAAAACATATTTAACAAATTTATTTAAATATATACACACATATGTACAGACACTTATATTCAACATTAATTACCAAAATTTATACAAACACAAATATACCGCCACGGGTTCCAAAATAATTAAAAAAACAAAATTTATCTATCAACTAAATAAAATAAAATAAATAAAAAAAATTTCCGAATTAATCTCGAAACAATTTCTGTGAGTTCCGAAATTCAAAGTGCGTGTATAAATAAAGGCAAATGCCACAGTGAAATTTCTTCGAGTAGTTATTACTTAGTTCCTTTTCGTTAACTTTGTTCCAGCGCTTGCATTTATTTCCACTTTTATACTCACATAATCGATACAGTCCACTCCACTGATCTACTGCCGCTTTCGAAACTTAAAAAGTTCCAGTCAGTCATCGAGAAGAAATACTGCGTCAACTGTCTGGCCCACCACCATTCCGCAGGATCTTGCCGCAGTAGCGGCCGATGCCAGTCGTGTGGACAGGATCACCACACTCTTCTACATGTCGACGAACGCTCAGCGTATCGAACGCATTCCCGAGCTAAACCCTCCAAATATTTTTGCTGCGTATCCTCGCAAGGGCTGGGTGGGGTGGGGAGGGGGGGGGGGGAATGTTCGCGCCAAAAGGGCGCTTATTTTCGAGAGGCAGTGTAATTCCATTTACAGCCTCACAGTGGCCCGTACACTCTCTCTCTCCCTCTTCCTCCAGTCTTCCAAGACAGAGCTTCCAATTCGCTCTCCCAGCTAGGTTTAAATTTAATGTATGATAGTTCCAATTTACCTACATATGAATAAAGATATCCGACGCTCGTCGCGTAACACCCCGAAAAGTTCTACCGTACTTTTATTCCGAGTGATTTTCAGCCGGAGCCACCCCCTCCATAACATATTTAAACCAAAATTTTGGAATAATAGTTAGTTGCCAAATCCCAATTTTTATGAAAATAAGTTGAGAATTTCCCAAAGAGTTCCTATGACAGCTATAGGATTCAGTTGTCCGATTTTCATGAAATTAAATAAGAAATTCTGAAATAGTATTAGATGGCCAAATATTAAATTTGGTTAAAATATCTTGAAAACTGACAGACGGACAGACAGACGGACAGAAGGACAGACGGACAAAAGAACAGACGGACAGACATGGCTGGATCGACTCGGCTGCTGATCCTGATCAAGAATATATATACTTTATAGGGTCGGAGATGTCTCCTTCACTGCGTTGCAAACTTCTGACTGAAATAATAATTTCCTGCAAGGGTATAATGTGAGAAATAAACTGGACTATGTTTCCCCTGGAAGTCCCACATACTGGCCAACCGACCCACGCAAGCTCCCAGACCTTATTGATTTTGCGGTAAAAAAAAAACATACACCGCAATCTAATAAGTGCCAAAGCGGTCACTGACTTATCATTAGACCACTCGCCTGTGTCTTTAACGCTTCTTCAAAGCCCAGAAATAACCGAACACCCATTAAACCTCACGTCGCCAAAAACGAACTGGCTTAAATACAAAAAGTACGCGAGGGCCCACATAGAACTCGCCCCGGAACTAAACATGGAATCGGACATCAACTACACTTCGAGCGCCCTGGAAGATGTACTCGTTGCGGCAGTCAAAATCTCTACTCCTCAAGTGAAGGAAGTAGACCGAAACAAATACTACAAATCCAATAAACAAATCGAACAGCTCATGCTCATCTGAGGTACATCCAGAATCTCTCGCCAACAAGCACAAAGTGGAGGGCTCACCCAAATCTTAGCGCCCCAATTGAAACTACCACCCCGATAAGAAACTCTTCGGGATGCTGATCTCGCAGCGACGAAGACCGAGCTGAAACATTCACTACACATCTCCAAAGTGTCTTTCAGCCAAACCAAATATATTCCTCCTGCCAGCAACTCAGCCAGAAGCTACCCCTAGAAAAAGTCATAAGAGGGCTAAAACCAAAAAAGGCTCCCGGTGGTGACCTAGCCGTGGATTTTTCGGAAGCCAAATTGGTGTGCCGGGATAATATTGAAAGCTTCCAGATGTGGTATTATGCGAGTTAACAAGCATTTTTCAAACAATTTAAACAAACAAGACGAAGGCTTATTGGTCTGTACGATGACGGAATTGTATCATAGGTATCATTATAATGACGGATTAAATCCAAGATTAATAATCCCGTTAAATATTTGGCGTACGACCTATATAGCGAATTTTGGAAGTTCGATCAGCATCTTTGGTGTTAGTAAGTCACCACCGGGACCCATAGAAAAAGACATAAGAGGGCTAAAACTAAAAAAGGCTCCCGGTGGTGACCTACTAACACCAAATATGCTGATCGAACTTCCAAAGTGCGCTATAGAGGACGTATGCAAAATATTTAACGGAATCATTAATCTTGTCTTTTTCCCAAAAAAGTGGATGAAATCCGTCATTATAATGATACTGAAGCCTGGAAAAGACCGCACAATTCTGTCATCGTACTGACCAATAAGCCTTCGTCTTGTTTGTTTAAATTGTTTGAAAAATGCTTGTTAACTCGCATAATACCAACTCTGGAAGCTTGCAATGTTATCCCGGCACACCGATTTGGTTTCAAAAAAAAAAACCACGGAACCATCAAGTGAATAGATTAACCTCCGAAATACGCTCAGCCTTCGAACAGCGAGAATACTGTAGCGCTATTTTTCTCGACGTATCTCAAGCTTTCGACCGAGGACTGGACTCATGCACTAAATTAAAACGTATTTGCCAACATACACCCACAAGCTACCGGAATCATACCTCTACAATAGATTATTCTCAGTAAGATGCAACGCATCTACTTCGGGCGACTACATCATCGAAGCTCCACAAGGAAGCGCACTCGGCCCGTGTCTATATGTTTTATATACTGCGGATATTCCTTAAAACGCACAACTAACAACGTCAACGTTCGCCGACGATACCGCTATACTTAGTCGCTCCAAATGACCAACGCAAGCAACAAACCAACTGGCTAATTATCTAACAGTAGTGGAAAGGTGGCTGTCCGACTGGCGCATTAAAATAAACGAACAAAAGTGTAAACATGTAACGTTTACTCTTAATAGTCAAACATGCCATCCGCTTTCACTAAACGGTATGCAGATCCCTCAAGCTAACGAAAAAAATATTTTACTTTTTTTTTTTAATTTCGGTTTTTATACCCTTGCAGGGTATTATAATTTCAGTCAGAAGTTTGCTACGCAGTAAAGGAGACATCTCCGACCCTATAAAGTATATATATTCTTGATCAGGATCAACAGCCGAGTCGATCTAGCCATGTCCGTCTGTCCGATTATACGCAAACAAGTCTGTTAGTTTTAAAGCTATCTAAATGAAACCAATTTGGTTTACCAAAGAGCTGACACGTTTAAAAAGCGTAAAATCTAGCCTTTATAATAAATATAAACTCACTGGTTTAAAAACGGCTGTATCATCTTATCTTAGTGCTCGATCTAATTTTACCGCGCTTAACGCTCAGTGTTATAAAAATGATTTGACTCGTTGCAAGGTATAGTTCACGCAGGACTCTAAACAGTTTTATAACTTTGTTAACTCTAAACGTCAACCCACGTTATACCGTCCCTCGCTGTCATTAAAGAGTACTACAGTAAATTCTAATCAGGCAATAGCCAATCTCTTTGCTGAGTTTTTGAAAACAACATATTCGCCTTCAATATTTTCAGATCATGTATTTTCTCCAGCAATGCCCAGTTCGTCATTAATCTTCAGTCCTATTTCAACCGAGAGCTCACATATTCCTGATCTTCAACATGTTAAGCCAGTATATGCACCAGGTCCTGATGGAATACCGGGCTCTGTGTTTAGTTATTTTAACCCCATTCTTAAATTGTTTACCTTATCTTTAGAATCCTCCGAATTTCCACTTATTTGGAGGGAATCATTTGTTATTCCCCTCCACAAAAAGGTACCAATTTGGATGCCAGATAGTACAGGGGTATCTCTAATTTATCGGCAATCCCCAAACATTTCGAGAGTGTAATCACTCCTCACCTTCAACATCTGTGTGTGTGTCATCTCTCCATGTCAGCATGGTTTTATGAGGCGAAGATCAACCCCGACCAATGTATTTGAACTTACCTCCTTCGTTATTAGGGGATTCCAACAAAACTTTTGAAACCGATGGTATTTACACGGACTTTAGTAAAGCTTTCGACTTGGATAATCATTCTCCTTTGGTTAGAACACTTGATTCAATGGGTGATCTTCGTACGTAGATTTCGAGTTATCTAAGTGACAGGACCCAAAAGGTTCTGTTCAGAAACGTTCTATCCAATAGCCTCAGGGTCACATCTGGCGTCCCACAGGGTAGTCACCTTAGACCACTGCTATTCACATTGTTTATCAATGATTTGCCGCAGGTTCTAACAAAATTCAGAGTACTTATGTATGCTGATGACGTTAATTTTTGCTTGCAGTATAGGGACAGTTCATGCCAATCAGACCTACAATCGGATCTTGATGACTTCCAAGCATAGTGTCATGCTAACGACTTACATCTCAAGAGCAAACTGATGCCATTTTCACGCGGCACTCCCCTGCTTGCCACTTATATGCTTAACGATTGCTCTTTGGAAAGGATTGCTATTGTCGATGATCTGGGTGTCCACCTTGATCCTAAAATTTCGTTCTAAGAACATATTTCCTGTATGGTTAACAAAGCCAGAGGCCTGCTGGGAGTCGTTAAAAAGGTGGTCCACGGAATTCGATTCTCCTTATGTAACGAAGACTCTCTTTACTTCGTTAGTTCGCCCTATATTTGAGTATGGTTCGTGTGTCTGGAGTGCTCAATTTGGGGTCCATAGTGGGCGCATTGAATCAATCCAAAAGCTCTTTTTGCTTTTCGAGCTCCGTGACCTACCCTGGAATGCTAGCAGTAAATGCTCTAGTAGACTTCTCCGACGTAATTTACCTTATTTACCTAGGCCAGCATAATTTCCATGTTCCCCGACTATTATCTATAACTTTTATTCCAATAGTTGTTAGCCAATGTAGGCGTGAGTTTGAAGTACATGAACCCTTTCGTGTTTTATGTACTGTTTACAATCGCCTTTTTAGTAGTATCGAAGGCATTGAAAGCCATAAAAACTAAAAACTGTATTGCTTGTGGTACTAACCCGTAGTGTATCCTAATTTTTCCCCGTCCTATTCTATTTTTTTATTTCCCACGTCTATCTAGTACGCGTTTCGTGCCGTACGTTACACGGCTGCACCCCTCGGTCGGACTCGCGCGACTAAACTTTGTAGTTAGTCTTTTATATACTTTCACTCGTACATATTTCGGAACGGGACGGATCGGAAAACTTTATCATATAGCTGCCATAAGAAAGATCGAAAATGAATTCGAAAAAATTATAGCTATGTCAGTTTAAAACATATTTATACAAAATTTGATAATATTAAATATTATTTCAGAATATATTTTTATCAAAGTTAAGATTCAGACGTTTCATATTATTCCTGAATTTTGGTTTTAATTTCGTGAAAATCGGTCTACTATATCTTATAGCTTCCATAGGAACAATCAGAAAAAAAAAACAAGAAAAAAAGCTAACTTCGGCTCATCGAAGTTTATATACCCTTGCAGAATTTAAACAAAAAATTTAGACCGAAATTCTGGAATAATAATTATTTGCAAAATTTCCAATTTGATGAAAATGGTTTGAAACACGGCTAAGTTATGTTTTTTATTATTTTTCTGAATGTTCCTATGGCAGCTATGAAATTCAAACCAAAACTCTGAAATAATATAAGATGGCCAAATATTAGCTTGGTTTAAATAGCTTGAAAACTGACATAGTTATAATTTTTTTTCGAAAAATCTTCCGATCGTTCCTATGGCAGCTATATGATATAGTCATCCGATCCGGCCCGTTCCGACATATGTAGGAGTGAGAGTAAATAGAAGACTAACTGCAAAGTTTCATTCAGATAGCTTTAAAACTGAGGGACTAGTTCGTGTTGGCTAGATCGACTCGGCTGTTGATCCTGAATCCAAGAATATATATACTTTATAGGGTCGGAGATGTCTCTTTCACTGCTTTTCAAACTTTTGACTGAATTTATAATACCCCTTTATAATATCTAGCCATGTCCGTCTGTCCGTTTCTCCGCAAAACTAGTCATTCAGTTTTAAAGCTATTTTAATAAAACTTTGCAGTTAGTCTTCTATATACTTTCAATCGTATATATGTCGGAAAGAGCCGGATCGGACGACTATATCATATAGCTGCCATAGAAACAACCGGAAACTTTTTGGAAAAAAATTTTAACTTTGACAAGTGTCAACATATTTTCATAAAATTTTAGATTAAGCCGTATTTAGTATTCCTGAATTTCTTTTTAATTTCATGAATAATGACTGACTATATCCTATAGCGTCCATAAATACTTTATATACAAGACAAGCCCAGGCAGAGGGCTCCAAATAAATCAAAACGTTCATTATACATTTTAGCTATGTTCACACTTTTTTGAAATTAAGAGTGCTCATTTCGAATTGGTTAGTGGTGCAGCTGCAGCCAGCCTGCAATGTTTTTATGTAAAATAAAATAAGTTGTCACGGGTTCGAATCCCGTCTGCGACAATTCAAACTTTATTTATTTAAATTTTTTTTTTTCTATAAATCAAAATAAGTACAGTTTTTAATACTGTCAGCAAAAAAGTATACTTAATGTTTTTAATTAAAAACATTTCTTTATGCCTGGTGGCGGAATCGAACCCAAGCCATTTGCTTACGTAAATGTATGTGCAGCTTTACCCACTGAGCTATCGACTTTGCTTTTGAACTGAATGACATTTGCATTATATGTAAATTTGTCTCCGTTTTTAAGTCTTCTTATTATCTTTCTTTCAAATAATTTTGGCACGCGCATTATAAGGGTACAGGGTATTCTACTGTCGGGACACCCGACTGCATGTCCATCTTGTTTTCGCCTATTATGTAATTAAAGTTGCGTATAAATTTAAATATTACAAGGTAAGTAAAGCTATTTTTATTCAATTAATAAATTCATTTGCTGAATTGATCTCAAGCATGGGTATGACTTCAACCTACACTGTTTGAACGCTAAACTCTTTAGGTTTGCGGAGTTTCGTTTCAGTTAAAACTGGTATGATCTGCGTACATACAAATGAACAAAAAATTGGAATTTTTAATTTTATTCTAATATTTGCATTTAATTTAAAGATAACATAAGTTCCCTGAAGAATATTCAGTCGGCAGAGGAACACGCACTTGGTGTCAATGCAAAAATAATGCTTACAAAAATCAATAAAAATTTAAAATTAAATAAAAAAAGCAATAAATTTATTTGGGATTCAAGGGATTATTCATAGGTTTTCTTTTGTGATTCCTCTGTGATTTTCCTCTAAATTCCCAGTTGATTCCGCTCTGATTTTTATGTGAAATTGTTTTGATTCCGCGGTGAATTTATTTTGAAAATTACGATGATTCCCCGGGTACTCCTAATTCACAGCTGTAGCTGCCTGTTATATGGAGATTCACCGCGAAATTCACGGGAGATTCACCGGGGAGGAAGTTCCTGTCCTACATAATTCCCGCTAGAATCATGTCTGAATGGTACTGAAGGATATTTATCAGAAATTCTTGAACGATTCATCAATAGCCAGGTTGGTGTTATTGAGAACCTTCGACGAATACCCATACAAATTACTGGTGAATTTTACATGCGCATCAACAACTCATCAACTATTCATAATATATAATATATAATATATAATATATAATATATAATATATAATATATAATATATAATATATAATATATAATATATAATATATAATATATAATACATAATACCTTATATTTTTGTACATACCTGGCTATCAGTCCTTTTGCCAGCTCCCAGAAAGGAATTTTGTGAGACTTTGTACCGCCTGCAAAAAAACGTAAAAATTTGAATTAAATTAAAAATTAAAGTAAGAAATATGGATATCTTTAGATAAAGTTACATACCTTGTGTCACCATCAGTATGTCCGCAGACAGTATACCACAGGTGCTGATCATTAAGAGTATAACGCCTATTCGAAGCATTTTTCTGTAAGGTAGATTTTTTATATAAGCTTTACCCGTCCATGGATTTTAAGCCGTTTGACAAGACGTCCGACCACTATTTTGCCAACTGCCTGCAATTCGGTTAGATTTTTAAATTTTATACTTATTTTGCCAGTTTCATTTCATGCGCAAATTACTTAAGTCACTTAATGGAGCGTTTACTACACGAGTAAACATTTTAATGTACTTATAATTGATGTTATGTTAAGAGGAATTTTTAATATACCCACAATATGAATAACAGGCTGAATAGCAATAAACTTTAATTATACGGAAGTTAAAGCAACTCCGCATGATATAAATAAAAAAAGGCTGATTTACATAAAGCTTCTGAAAATAATATAGCAAATAAATTTTAAAAAAAACTAAATAATCTTTGATGCTGATCTTCAGGCAACCGTCACTAATACGCTAAATCTCATTAGGACTCTGTGAACTGGAAACAATAATTTATGATGCAATCGGTCTTCTAAAAAGCTGCTTTAATATTTAAAGTATATTATGTACCTAACCAAAAACATTGGCATATTCCAAAATCATATATTAGTATTCCAGAGAGTGTTTAATCATTTGATTTTAGATTTATTTGAAATCGATTATACGTATCATATTAACTGTCATTCGATAAGAAAATTATAGTATATTATTTTATAAAATTGTTTAATAATAGTGCATTACCAAAAGATAAATCTAAAATTCTGGACGCCAAAGTATATCTACAATTAAAGTTTGCAGTTACCTCCATCTATTATATTGAATATATGAAATATATATGTCTGGTTCGAATAATTTTATAACGAAGGAAATTATTGCCTAAAAGTATGCGTTCAAACTCTTGAATCTTTGCAATCAATATTACAGAAAGAATGCTAAAGTCGATGTATTTAGTTGCTGAACTGGAGGACTGTTTGACAGTTTATATGAATGCAATTACAGTCGTTGGGGTGACTGATATTGCAGCTTTATGTGATTGTTGGCTCCAACGTTCCACAGTGGCGCCTTTCGAACATTTAGCGTTGCAAAAATAATAAAAAAAACATAGTCGTAAAAACAATTTAAACTACACTAAATTGACAGAGAATTTCACAACGATTCAAAATACATTGAGAATTTTTCGGACCATTTTTGTAAAAGTTATGAGCATTCAAAGTTGAAAAATAATTTCGTTTTTGCAACACACAAAACAAAAAGAGCAATTGGTAGAATATCAGGTAAAAAAAAAAACTAGACAACCAATCGGACTTGATTTTGGTTTTAAATTATAGATACATTCAAATTCTGTAAATTAAATAAAAAAAAAAAAACGGCGACTCCACCTTTGCAGCAAATCTTGTGAAACAACTCAGGGTCAAAAAACACGAAATATGGGTGAAAACGCTTCAGGGCTACCCGTAGCGCGCAAAGGCATTTGCAGCGTTGAAATTAAATTATTTTGTTTTTAATGATTTTAAGACGCGAATGGATGAGGAATCAAATGTTTCTAGTCCAGAAATGCTTCAGCTATTAGAAATTTTCTCAATATTTGTTGTTCGCGCCACAAGGGCGCTTAGTTTTGAGCAATTTGGGAGAGAGCGTGCATTCCCGCTTGCATTCCCGCTTGTGCTCCCGCTTGCACTCCCGCTCTCCTGGGCTCTCCCGCTCCCAGGAAAACCCACCACTCCGCGGTCCCGGGCTCTTTAGCTCTTATTCTGTAAGGTCTTAAATCAGATTGTGACAATAAAACGTTGTTATTTTGTGAAGCCGATATCGACGCCCTTCTTTTTTGGGACTTGGAATTCTCTTGGGAATTTTCGATCAACAGCACCACCACCATCCCAAGCGACAGCCGCCTGTGGATTTTTCAAAGGTAAGTACGACTATTTTCCTAACCATTCATCTGTGATCGCCATATTAATTTTCTAACGGCGTTATATATGTCTTTCCATCCGATTCCAAAGAACTCTAAGTGAAAACTGAAAAGTGATATATATATGCCTATATACAAGAATATAGGAATAAAATACATACGCCTAGCCGCAGGGAATTCCTTTCTGTTCTAAAGTGCAAAAGTGCTTTGCCAATAAATGTTAAAGTTGCGTATAAATTCAAATATTATAAGGTAAGTAAAGTTATTTTTACTTAATTAATAAATTTATTTGCAGAATTGATTTAAAGCATAGATATAACTTCAACATAGACTGTTTAGGAAGATTCTTTTCATTTAAAACTGGTATGTATCTTTGTACATATTAATGCGCACAAACTATAATTTTTAATTTGAATCTAACATTTTATTTACAGATAACAAACAATCCCGGAATCATCTTCAGTAGTCGGAGGAATTCCGTGACAATTGGCGTTAATACTGAAATAATGCGTACAACAATGTTACTTAAATAAATATATGAAATTTTATTACAAAATGGAGCAAATTTATTTGGGATTCCAGGGATTTTCTTTTGTGATTCCTCTAGGATTCTTTCCTGAATTCCCCGGTGATTTCAGCTATAAATCCCCTTTTGATTCCGGGGTGAATTTATTTCGAAATTCAGTGTGAACTTCTTGCATATTTCAGGCCGGATTCCGCGGAGATTCCCCCGGGAGTCCGAATTCACCGCTGCAGCCCTTTTTTAAAAATTTTTGTATGAAAATTCACCGGACATTCACCGGTTATTCACCGGTGAGTAAGTTCTAGTCACACATGATTCCTGAAACAAAAATCTGCGTTGAAAATAAATATATTTTTTTGACATTAATATATTTTTTCTGGCGGTTGGTTTGTCGGTCCTTCCTTTTGGTTTCATCGGTTCTACGATTGGCGTTTTCCTGAACAAGAAATAATCGGGCCGATTACTGGAGCTTACAGATATAATTAGCTATTTGTTTAGAAGGAGCATTCAGCTATTTTATTCGCAATAATTGTCGGCTATATTCAGCTAGTTTTTTCTAGCTATTTTTTAGCTGGATAAGCGAATTTGCGCCCCACCGAGTCTTCGGTTCAGTTTTCAGTCCCTCCAATTTTTTGTTTTCTTAGCGGCGGGTCGTCCGTGTAGTAGGGCAAAGCAGAGTATGCCCGTCGAGGGTGACGAGAAGCCAACACCTACACCAAAACAAAAACCGCACTTTCCTCTCCACTAACTTCTCGCGTCAAACTAGTGCCCTAGTCCGCTAGCCCGAAACCCAGAAGCTCGCCAAAAGGGGGAGGGGGCTTGTCCAACGACAAGCTCAAAAACAAGAATTGTCGCCTCCAAACCGGTGGCGAAAGCTTCAAGCGAGTCTTCACTGGTGGACCAGCCAGAGAATCCCTCTGCATCCGGGACTATATTCCTGTGGGTCATACGCGCTAGTAGTAAAATGGCGGTAACCGAGCAGCCAACGGCCGCAACCGCTGCGTTGCAAAAATTCATCGCCGTGAGCGATCGCGTTAGCGCTTTCGAAGACAATATCAACACTCCGGGTCAGGCTCCGCCATCTTAACACACATTGCAAGTCCGTCTGCAACAAGTGCGAGCCTTATGGGATAAGGTCGAAAAAGAGTACGAAATCTGCTCTGACCTAATTGCCCAGGAAGGATCCCTCAGCACCTTGCCTTTCCTACAAGCAAAATATGACTATTGCTACTCCGTATATGAGACCTGTGCAGTACAGATTAGCGAAACGCTAGAAAGAGTGACGCCTCAAGCCGTTCACGCTCTTCCCTCTCAACCGCATATTTCGTCCGGTTGCCGGGTACCGCCCTGCGATACAGAAATTTTCGATGGGGACTACTTCCGATGGCCCACTTTCCAGGACGGCAGTTTATGTTAACAACCCCAGGCTGACACCGGTCGAGAAGCTTTTCCATCTCCTCACAAAAACTAGTGGCGAGGCAAAGGCCATAGTGTTCAAGTCCCGGCTTACAAATGACGGTTTCGCATCAGCGTGGGAAGCGCTTCAAGACCGTTTCCAAAATAAAAGACTTTTAGACAACAGTCAACTCAAGCAAACTGTCAAAGCTAACCCTTTCCTTATGGGAACAGTCCCTAACTTCGAAGTCCGAAATTCCGGCTTGGGAGGAGATGAACACCTTCCTGAGCGAAAGGTATCGGACACTGGAGGCTATTGAGGATATGAAGCCGACTCAGTCAGTTCCCAAAAGGCTGCAATCCTTCGAAACCAAGGTCAGCACCAAACAAAAAGGGTGTGACTTATGTTCTAAGAAACATCATCCGATTAGATTGTGCCCGCGCTTTCTCCACATGTCCGTCGACGCGCGTCCCGGCTACATAAAAAAGAAGAAGCTATGCCTGAATTGTTTCGCTAGAGGCCATCAGCTACGTGATTGCACGAGCACACACAGCTGTTTCACGTGTAGGGGGAGACATCATACTCTGCTCCCCCAGTTCCGTAAACACGAGTTCCTTAAACACCAGTTCCTCAACCACGAGTTTTCCAACCTCGGCGCCCTCTACGCAACCGTCCTCGAGACCCTCCAGTCGCAATGCATCTGCGAGCACCTCAACGGTGCAGAATTATTTCGCCTCAGGCATTACAGCTGTCCTGCTGAGTACGGCAATTATTGACGTATGCCATTTGGGCACGAGTTACCGAGCCCGAGCTTTATTCGACTCGGGATCAGAGGCTACGTTCATCTCCGAACGTATGTTCAACCTCCTCAAGTTGCCTTTCCAAAAAGTCCAAACCCAAGTCTCATGGCTACACCAATCGGTTTCGGCAGAGTCAACGAGACTCTGCCAGTGTGCAATCCGCTTCCCTACTAAGCCGGGTCTACAATTAGATACCGCAGCCTACGTCATTTCGGAATTAGCGGGCAAACTGCCCACCCATCCAGTTTCCAGGAATTCTTTACAAGACATTCCCGATCTCCAATGGGCATACCCAAATTTCTTTGAAAGTTCCCAAATCGATATACTGATCGGAGCTGATATTCTAACGTCGGTGATGATTCAGGGCACTAGGAGAAACATTTGTGGCTCACTCCTAGGCCAAGAGACTATCTTCGGGTGGGTACTTACCGGGCCGATTTCCAATACACAGAGAGTCGCATCCTTCACGACTCAAGTACCCCACAAAAATGGAGATTCCTTAGACTCTCAGCAAGTTCTGGGAGGTGGAGGATCTACCATTCCAGATGGTAAAAGAGTCAGATTCCTATTGCGAAAGGAACTTTCTCCAGACTACCAAGAGAGACGCAAGGGGGAGGACGTGGTTACGCTCCCATTCTGCGACCCCGAATACTCGGGGTCCGATTTAGGATATTCAAGGTCTATTGCGTTGGCTCAGTTTCTTCGAAACGAGAATCGTTTAAAAAAAAGGCTTTCCGTTAAAAGAGCAATATGACAGCGTGATTCAGGAGTATCTGGATCTGGGTCATATGAACGAAGTTTCATCGACTCATAGTTCCCCAACGTACTATCTTCCACATCACGCGGTAATCAAGCCCGAAAGTACCACGACAAAGCTTCGCGTTGTATTTAACGCCTCCAGTCCATCTGCGAATGGAACCAGCTTAAATGATATTCTTCATGCTGGTCCAGTACTGCAATCCGATCTGACCATTCAGATTGTGAAGTGGCGATATTTCCAATACGTGTTCAGCGCGGACATCACAAATATGTACCGTCAGATCTGGGTCGATCCGAAGCATACACCCTTTGAAAGAATCCTGTTCCGCAATAAAGAGGGTGATATCCGAGACTTTGAATTGAAAACAGTTACCTTCGGGGTCAACTGTGCGACTTTCCTCGCTATTCGAGTGCTGCAGAAGCTAGCCGAGGATGTCCAAGGGGCGTTTCCAAAAGCCAGCCACATTCTTCAACAACATATGTACGTCGATGACGTTCTGGCAGGGGCAA
>VNJN01002549.1:0-14561 GCA_008042485.1 Drosophila mayri | reverse complement strand
AGGCTGCTGGGTCACCCCGAGCCACAGCTCCAGTCTCTAGGGGAAGGGTCTGGCCGCTGGGAACTCCAGGGCCGGTAGCTGAATCCCGCCCAGCGTGGGCAAATAGGAATCTGGCAGTAAAGTCGGCAAAACCCACCCCTAAAACTCTCCGAAATCTCGGCCTCCTCTATTTCCTGGCGTTTCCATTAAATAAATTTAACTGGAAGAGACTCTGGGCCGCTAAGTTTATATCTCGGCCGTAGTGCATCCTTACAACTTCATTATTTACATCGCTTAGCCTACTCTTAAAATTAATCCCTAACTGCCTAACTTAACCTTACCTAACTTAAAACTACTATATACATGATATTGACATTGCTGTGGCGGCGGCCACGTCGTGACCGTCGTCACAACTGTGATCGGCCTTGGCTTGGCCTGGGCGACAGGAGCAGGGGTAGCTGCCGGCTGGGAGACAGCAACCCTCTCCCTAACATTCAGAAATGCATTTTCTACGTCAACATCTTCCACAACATCCATATTTTGCGGCAGAACATCCATATCAAGGGCAGCAAACCTATTTGTATTATGCTGTTTGCTGGTTTTGGCCTTTGTACACATTGCGTCCACAACAGGGGCACGCCTCTTACTAGACGACCTCTTCTGGACGGTCTGCCATCTCGGCTGGGGATTTTGAAAGAGTTCCCCAGGAGCGGCTCCTCTCCATTGTGGAAGTGCTGTGGACTCAATGGCGTCCAGATTTTGTGCCGAGCTTAACTTGCTCAACGCTTTGCTGGAGAGCAGGTTTTTTTTCGTCAGAGTTCGTCTTACGCGCCTGTCTCTTGTTGGCCTGAACGAGCTGAAATTTCCGTTCCCTTGCTTGTCGGGAGGTTGAAGGTTGCTGCGAATCAATTCGAACCGTCGACGCCCATTGGGGAAGTGCCTCAGACTTTGGAGCATCCATGACGTGTTCCGCTCTTGGTTTGATTACCTCCTTGCTGCGGAGCGAGTAACTATAATAATTTTATCATTAGCCTTCAGAAGTTTATGAATGTGCGCTCTCAACTGGCTGGGATATGGCGGTCGTTCACTGCCGCTCGGAGCTGGAGCTGGAGTCGACGATCTGGAACTACCACTAGATAGCCCCATTTCATGAATTTCCTTAATTTTTTTATCGTGGAAGGACCGACGGGATCATATTGGCCGGTAATTCCTGGGGGGATAAATTTACGGGGCTATGGGGGTCAAAATTTGTGCTTCCATAGGAGACGAAATTGAAATTTGCGGTGGAACGTTTAGTCCCACAGCACCTTCAGGAACCGAATCTTTCCTAACACATGACCTCAGAATTCTGGGATTTATTTCAGAGGTCGAAGGCTGAGTCAAAGGCGGCTGCTGTAAAGGGCCCGCCGCGGGTTGTTGGGATCCGTCGCAATGCTGCACTCCAGTAGCAGTTCTTTTGCGCCTTGGAGACTCATTTAGTAGCGTAAGGCTATTAAATTGTTTCTCAAGCGCTAGGAAGCTGTTATGAGTTTTATTGAAACTCGATAACAGCTACTTAAAATTGCCCTTGGTTTGCCGCATGACGACATTTCCCTGTCAACTACACGACATGCATCGCAACAATAGCGCAAGCCGATGTTTCTTCTCACATCATCAACAGTCCGGCCGGCAACCTCAATGCACTTTGCGTGCAGAATGTTGTCGCACAGCCAGCAGCCGATAGTAAGATCACTTAACAAAATTACCTTCTTGCAAGATTTGGAGAAGCAGACGATATCGGAAGACATTATTAAAAACTTACCACTGTACTTTTAGCAATAGATAATAGCGCGAAAGATGTGAGACGAAAAGTGCAGCTGCACCGAGAGAGTTGAAGTACTAAAGAGCGGGGGAGTGTGAGAGTAAGCGAAGCTTCGAAATCGTTTAACAGTCGCGACAGAGCAACAGCTGCTAAACGGGAGTGGTGAAAAGAGGAAACACAAAAAGAACAGAAAAAGCAAACACAGGCAGCACAATTAATAATTGAAAAATAAAGAGATTAAGAATAAATTATGCTAGGACACTCCTTTTAAGCACTATTCAAAAGATTAAATTCAGTTTTGAGTATAAACAACTGCGGATCCACAGGACAGTGAACAAAAGAAGTTCAATTGTCTCGCTGTCTCCAATAATCGAACATGACGGACTCATTAGAGTCGGAGGGAGGTTGGAAGAATCTAGCCTGCCATATCCCGCAAAGCATCAGATCTTGCTTCCATACAATGATCCAATTGTGAAGATGTTGCTACGAGAGATGCATGAAGAGATCATGCATTGCGGTGCGCAATCGTTGAGAGCCATAGCCAGACAACAATACTGGATTCTAAACGACAAAACAATGTCAGAAGCATCATACACAGTTGTGTCAGATGCACAAGGGCACGACCCAAATTGATGCAATAGATCATGGGTAATTTGCCTGCGGATCGAGTAACACAGGCTCGTCCACTCTCCAACTCTGGAGTCGACTACTGCGGTCCCTTTTGGATTCACCATAAAATCCGGGGAAAAAGGCCAGATAAGGCGTATATTGCAGTATTCTGCTGTTTTGCCACTAAAGCAGTACATTTTGAATTAGTAAGCGACCTAACAACAGACGCGGAAAGTGTCAGACCATTCATTGTGACATCGCCATGAACTTTGTAGGGGCCAACAACCAGGTAAAGGCGTTAGAAGAAACAATCTTCACAGAACAAGCTCAGACCCAGATCGTAAACCAATGCAGTAAGCAGCAGGTGGAGTTCAAGTTCATTCCGCCTCGAGCGCCATCATTTGGCGGCCTATGGGAAGCTGCAGTAAAGACAGCGAAAAGGCTACTGGTATCAGTCACAGCCACATCATCGCTAAGGTTTGAAGAGCTTAACACAGTAATTATTGAAGTCGAGGCGATACTCAATTCGAGGCCCCTTACTATGATGTCTTCTGATCCCACGGATACTTCAGCGCTCACTCTAGGTCATTTTTTAATTGGTGAACCGCTAGTCGCTCCTCCTGATGCGAATCTTGCCCTTTCCGGAAAAACTCTGGTAAAAAGGTGGGAGTTGGTATCCAGGCTCACACAGTCGTTCTGGGATCAGTGGTCCATGGAGTATCTACAAGAGCTGCAAATGCGGACTAAATGGAAGACCATGGCACAGAATGTCAAAGAAGGACTATTAGTCCTAGGAAAAGAAGTCAACGTGCCGGTAATGAGCTGGCCTATGCGGCGGATAGTAAAGACGTACCCAGGCAAAGACAATCAAGATCGCGTAGTAGACGTCAAAACAGCAGCAGGCACATTCAAACGACCAGTTACTCGTTTGGCACCATTGATAAAGGAAGAAATAGCCACAAAGCGCCCACACAGCTCCGGTGAGGATGCAGCGCAGGCCGCAGAGACCCCCACGCCGAAGAAGAAGATGTCATTTCCGATCTTACCAACGGTGCTGGCAATGCTACTCATACTACCGTTAGCAATGTGACAATCAGTTACCGTAACTCCGTTTGCAATCCAGCTGGGAATATTCTCTGAACGGCTCGGCACGTCCAGAATGGCAATTTCGGAATGGAACATAATTGCGTATTATGACTTAAAACCATACTGGAGCGACATGGGAATATTGACTACTGGAATAGCGGAACTAAAACACAAATTTTCAGAGCGGCGAAACATCAATGCCTGTAAGTCAATATGTGTATGGCGAGCTACAAGCAGAAAATGAGTTGATCAATCATTCTCGACAACGAAGAGCACCACCTGATATAGTCGGAAATGTAGCGAATTCTATATTTGGCGTTCTGGACTCAAAATACGCCGACGACATGTCAAAAATGATAACCAACGTCAAGTCTAACGAGGACGTACTAATGATGCTCCTGAAGAATCAAACATCAGTTCTGGACTCGACTATAAACATAGTCAGGAAGAGCAGCTCATCCACCAACGACCGGATCAAAACGCTAGAAGACAAGATAGGTGCGGTCAATCAAGAAAGAGGCAAGTACCAAGGCGACCACTTGCAGCAAGCGTTTATGGTTGTGACAGCTCAGCTAACTCTGGTGGCAACGGGAATGCAGCGAATGCAGAGTGAAATAGCTAATGTGCTAACTGACGTTCGTCATCGAACGATTAGTCCGATGCTAGTATCTCCCAAGCAACTAAGGGAGCAATTAGATCAGATGCGGGAGCATATACCACCGGACCAACGGCTTCCAGTATCTTCGGATAATGTTATCCAACTCTACAAAATGATGCAAGCCAAGGGCCCCATAACGAGCAACCACGTTATCTTCAAGATATCGCTACCTCTGGTGTCTGTAACACAACAGGAAGTGTTAAGCATCATGCCTATCCCAACATGTAAGGTCGGAAGCTGGCAGCGATTTCGGCTAAGAACCGAAATCATTGCCGTCAAAGCCCATAGAGACTAGTTCATGGGTTTGACTCAGGACAAGTTCACCCAATGTATAGAGCTGCCAAATGGCGAGCACATATGTTTCAACCACCAAGCCACATTTAGCGTGGAAAATCGGTGTGAATTTTAATTATTTAATAATAAAATTGAAACTATATGTGAGGTCTTTCAGTCAAGATCCGAGCTGTTGTAGTTGGCAACGCATCAGCGAAACAGATGGATGTTTGCCACACGCAGTCTCGTAGAACTTCAAGCGGTGTGCAAAGGAATAGCTTCCACAGTGCAACTTAACGGAACGAGCTTATTGTCATTGGCCCCAGGTTGCACTGCACGCAATTCAAAAATTAGCGTGAGCACATTCAGAACTGTGGTCAGCGAAACGAAGGCTACATATGTTCGTTTTGGCAATATCTCAAAGATTGACTATACGAACCCATCTTCAACATCATCAAGTAGCTGCCTATGTGGCCCTAGCGATGTCAATCCTATCAGGCATTGTGTGGGCTCTTAGCCGGACGGCCAGCAAATGGACACCACGATGTTGGAAACCTTTACGCCGGACACCCGAAGAGCAGAGCACAGGCAGAGCACTGAACAACCAGCACCAGAACCTATCCCACAAAGTCTTTCGTGCGACCTTACTGAAGATTGAAAACCTGTTCCCAGACACCATCGCCGTGTCTTCATGCACTCAACTCAACTCAATCAACCAACCTCATCCAACCAACCAACCTCACCCAAACTCACTCAAACCGTCCACCTAGTTCCAAGTGCTAGTTGCGACAACCACAGGCAATAGTTTATGCACTATCTGCCAGGCATCTAAGCCTCAACACACAAACACCATAATTAAAACAAAGCTAAAAGGTGTCGCCAGAAATCTAATCAGTAATGAACCAACAATTGCTGAAGTGATTTACGGACTAAGAGGCAACGTCAAAGGCGAAACTGTAGAAGTATTATCAGCGAAGCTCATGAACCTACAGCAGGGCAATAAAACTGCTAATCAATATACACAAGAAATTGAGCAGATGACGAAAGCTTTAGATGGTGCATATATATCAGATGGTTTACCTCTAGAACTAGCCAGAAGTTATTCCACGCAGCATGCAGTCAAAGCTATTACTAAAAATTGCACGATCGATAAGCAGAAACTTATCATGGAAGCTGGCAACTTTAGTACTATGAACGATGCTGTATCCAAATTTGTCAATAGTTGCACTGAAGCAACTGGACAGTCAAATACTGTCCTATATTTCAAGAATTATCCACAGCGCGGCTCAAATCGCGGACGTGGAAATTATAGAGAAATTATATAATTATCGTAGTAATAACAATAACTACAACAACAATAACTATAACAACAATTACCAAAATAACAATAGAGGACGAGGCCAAAATAAAGGAAACTATATAGGCGGTGGTAACTCGAACCGAGGCCACAATGGCAATAACCAAGGCAATGTCAGAATTGCCCAAAATACTAACCAAAACACATCTGAAAAAAAAGACCAAACCCCTTTAAATACTCAACAATAAAAGAAGTCAGAGTTCACACCATTAATCTCAGCCAAAACATATTCCTTTCAATGTAGCTACTAGAAAAGAACTTATCTTTTTAATAGATACAGGTGCAGACATTTCCATTTTAAAAGAAACTTCGGATAACTTCCAAAACATCCAAGATGATCACATCATAGACATAAAAGGCATAAGCCAGGGAAATAACCAAATCCAAAGGTTTAGTTTCTTTGGAGATACAGACAACTAAATACATAATTCCATTCGATTTTCATATCCTAAATTCATATTTCCCAATACCATGCGATGGAATAATAGGTATCGACTTTATAAAAAAATTCAACTGTCAATTAGACTTCACGCCATCTGAAGATTGGCTTATAATTAGACCCAATAATTTAAAATTTCAATTAAAGTACCAATAGCTCATAGTTCTGGCAATAATTCAATACTTCTGCCAGATATTCGTAAAATTGAACTTAATTCAAACGAAGGCAGTTTATTAATTCCAAATCAGGAAATTCAGCATGGTTTTTACGTTGTAAACACCATAGCAACATCCAATAATTCCTTCAGAAGACTATTAAACACAATACATACTGACCAAGTAGTCAGTACAAACATATGAATCACTTTCGAACTACAATGTAGTCAATACAAATTCAGAAAATATAACAAATTCCGTACTATCATAACTTTCAAAGAACTTCCGTCCACAGTTCAAGTCACAGCTTTCTAGCTTATGTACCCAGTATAGCGATATATTTGGATTGGAAACCGAACCTATAACCACAAAAAATTTTTATAAACAGAAACTGAGATTAAAAGATGATGAACCCGTTTATATAAAGAATTATCGAAGCCCACATAGTCAGGTGAACGAAATACAAAAACAGGTAGGAAAATTAATTTCTGACGGGATTGTCGACGGATTGTTACTTGTTTCTAAGAAATCATCCTCCGGGTCCAATGAAAAGAAATGGCGATTAGTAATTGACTGCCGCCATATTAATAAAAAATTACTATCTGATAAATTCCCATTACCTAGAATTGATGACATTTTAGATCAACTAGGTCGAGCAAAATACTTTTCATGTCTTGACTTAATGTCAGAATTCCATCAAAGTGAACTAGAAAAAGGTTCAAGAGATATAACGTCTTTTTCAACGAGCAACGGCTCATATCGCTTCACGCGATTACCCTTCGGATTAAAAATAGCTCCTAATTCGTTTCAGAGAATTATAACTATTGCGTTCTCTGGTCTAGAACCTTCGCAAGCATTCTTTATATGGATGACTTAATAGTAATTGGTTAGTCCGAAAAACACATGCTTAAGAACTTAACAGATGTTTTTGAGAAATGTAGGAAATACAGCCTAAAGTAACATCCAGAAAAATGTTAACTTTTTATGCATGAGGTGACTTTTCCAGGTCATAAATGTTCTGATAAATGAATACTTCTAGATGACAAGAAATACGATGTCATTATGAACTACCCAGTTCCGCATGACGCGGACAGTGCTAGGCGTTTCGTAGCATTTTGTAACTATTATAGACGTTTTATCAAAAATTTCGCCGACTATTCACGGCACAACAAAATTATGTAAAAAGAATGTTCCTTTTAAATGGACGGATGAGAGTGAAAATGCATTTCAATACTGCGACGACGGTCACGGAGTGGCTACCGCCACCTGTAAATACTCTGTAAAATATTATGTAAATATTAGGTTAAGATTAGGGATAAGATTAGGTTAGGATATAGCTATAGTTGTAAATATTAGTTAGGGTCATAGGCGTTAGGGGATCATAGGGCCGGGCCCACACCTCGGCCACACCGGGCCTGACGTCATTAGCAACATCGCCCGCAACATCGCCTGCAACATCGCGCGCAACATCGCCGGCAACATCGCCCGCAACATCGCCCGCAACATCTTCAGGGAACGGGACGAAAACGGCGGTACGACAGCTGGAGGACCGGAACGCGAGATCCGCCAATCAGCGACCAGAGAGCGCGATCAGGGCAGAGACCCGCGGCGCAGGCGCCGGCAGAGCATTGGAATGCGAAATAGAATTTGCATTGGCCCAAGAGGGAGCGAGAAGGAAAGCCCGCAATGCAAAGAATGCATGAAATGCGAAACGGCGCGTGCCATGGATCTTGGCAGCGCAGCCACAAAAAGAGTTTGCAGAATCAAATCATAAGACAATTGAAAATCGAGATGAAGATCACTCGTAAGTAGACCAGTGACAACAGAAGTTAAGCCAGTGAAATTGATCAATTGACGACCCCATGATTTTGAAAACCAGGACACCCGACACAGGACGAGAAAGCTACGGAACGATTCAACCTTTGGAACATTTATTTTGGTGCGCGAGGGGAGCCCGCCATGCATTTAAATTAAGAGCATACTTACTTGGTGTGAGTACTAGCTAAGCAGAGAAAGAGAGAGGGGATAGGAATAACACAAATACATACATTGAAGAACGCATTAGGTGCAAATATAGGCATCATGAACAAAAGGCATGAATAAAAGGCAGAATGAACACATTTAGTACCGATTTTATTATTTTCCTATCCCTATTAGCCACTCATATAACCAACTGTGCCCCTCCTCCCCACCTTGGCTGCCGTTGGGTAACTCCAGGCGTCGATTTGGACAGGACGGGACCTGGAGCGTCACGTCGCTAGGATTAATTCCGGGCGTGGACGCGGCCGGCGGTTGCGGGACTCTTCCCAGCCGTCTGTCCAGTTTTAGGATGCGTCTCAGGGATTAGCCCGGGCGCCGTCGCTGGCAATTACGAGTCAAGGGGCATATTTAGGGGAGGGCGACGGCCCGCCGTTGGGGCAACTACGTTGGAGCCGCCCGGCCGCGGCAGCTTTGGCATGCCGGCGCCGCGGTTTTAGGTTTGAGTTGCGTGCGCGGGAGCGGGGTGCTGGGTTCACCCCGGGGCACGGCTCCAGTCTCTAGTGAAGGGTTCGGCCACTGGGAAACTCCCGGGCCGGTAGCGCTGTCCCGCCCAGCGTGGGCAATCGGAGGCGGCAAACTCCGGCCCCTCCATTTTCTGGCGTTTCCAAAATATAAATTATAACTGGGAAGGGACTCTGGGCCGCTGAGTTTATATCTCGGCCGTAGTGCATCCTTACAGTTTGGCGCCCGTAAACAGGGACCGTCAGGAAATGGGGAGATGTAAGAGTTCTTACTAAGGTGGATTAAAGCCCCACCAGCCGAACACGAGGTTTTTAGCAGCGTGTACATACATATACATACAATCGTGTATGCATATGCGAACGACCAGAAACTGCCAGAAACTTCCAAATCAGCGACACACATGCAGCCGCCATAACGGCACCTTGTTTTTCGGGCAGCTACAGAAAAGAAGGGGGAAGAGGAGACAGCGATAGAATATTCCATTCAAGAAAAAATACAGTCTCGCCAAAACGGGCCGCGAATCAGGCATCGTAGCCAATGAGTAAAGTTACGAAGTCGCTGCCGACGCCGACGACGACAGCGCAGAGAGAGCCGCCACTGCACGTGCAGATCACGAGTTGCTGTTACACATACATACATATATACACACATGAATACTAATGATTTTCGCTCTTGGTTGCGCCGCCATCAGGGCGGGGACCAACTTAGATATTTGCCCTTTCTATTTGTTTATACGGAGGCTTAGATGCCTGGCAGATGGCAGGTGCATAAACTATTGCATTTGATTGTCGCAACTAGCACTTGAAACTAGGTGGACGGTTTGGTTGGTTTGGGTAAATGGATGAGGGTCTGAAGACACGGCAACAGCCTCTGATGCATGAATAAATGCTCTTGGTTGAGGTAGAACTCGTACTGACTTTATTAATGAAACTTAACAGTATAATAGGTAAAAAATGCTTATGCTAACAAATATCGTATAAAAAATAAAAGTAGGTTACTGTAACTGTGGCTATGACCAAACTATAAGCGACTTTAAACTCATTGCCCTATTTCATTTTCCTCTTGTCCGCATGCCATGCACATTCGCTTGACCTGGTAATTGATACTTTATTGACGACACATGCATGTGACTGCGACTGAAGAATTACATATATATATTCTACATATTATTGCTTATGACTAAACGGTGCTGCGACTGAACACAATTAAAGTATGACACTCAGTAAATACACTTCGTCGAACACACATCGAACAAGAAATCAAGGAAAATCAAATCGCCGCAAATTCACCGAATCCTGAACAAAATTAACAACGAGGTCCTGCGAAAAAATAAAACAGAAAATAATAATAGGCCTTCGGCCCCAAGGACAATACAGATCCTGCGCCCAGTGATCAAATAAACTAAATCAAAGAATTAAATTAAATACATAAATTAAACAAATAAATACATAAATAAATTAAATCAAATAAATAAATGAAACAAATAAATAAAATAATTAATTAAATCAAATAAATAAATAAATTAAACAAATAAACAAATAAATTAAATTAAATAAATAAATCCATTAAATAAAATAAATACATTAAACGAAAATAACCCGCTGAATAAAACAAAACGGCGATGCGACGGCTGGAGGACCGGAACACGAGATCCGCCAATCAGCGGCCAGCAGAATAGGCCAGAGAGCACGATCCGGGCAGAAACCCGCGGCGCAGGCGCCGGCAGAGCATCGAAATGCGAAAATGGAATTTGCATTGGCCACCTGCCGCCCAAGAGGGAGCGAGAAGGAAAGCTCGCAATGCAAAAGAATGCATGGAATGCGGAACGGCGCGTGCCATGGATCGTGACAGCGCAGCCGTTAGAGGAGCGGGCAGAATTGGGTCAGGCGACAACTGGAAACAGAAACGAAGATCACTCGTAATTAGGCCAGCAGCGAAAAGAGTTTGAAAAGTGACAAGTTTGTGACCAGTGACGACCCCGCGGAAAATATATATATCAGGGCCCCAACCCAGGACGACGAGGACCCCATCCCCCCACGAAAAGGACAAAGCGACCCTGGGTCCGGCGTCGCTACGTAGCAGTCACGGAGGGGGCTATACGCTGGTTTCCCCGAGCGTTTGTGGCGGTCCCAGGCCACTCCGGGCGCTGTCCCGTCCCTCGGCGTCATGGACCTCTCCTCCAGCGGCGGGAGCCCTGTGTCCTCGTCCGACACCTCCTCATACATGGCCCCTAATGGTCCTGGGACCGGCACCAGGTTCGCCAAGGTCCTTAAAGCTCTTCTCCACCGCCGCCGTCAACAAAGAATAATCCCTGGTTATCGGGGGATCCCCGGATTGCCTGGCCTATATTACCGCCGTCAGTGGGAGTGGGCCCATTATTTCGGCCGTCACCGCCACTCGCGTGAGCGGGCGCCCAGCCGGCCATAAAAACAGTGGAAGTCCACGTCCTGCCATCGCTGGTAGCTTTCTATGGGAAAAGAAATGGTTAGTTTAGTCGTTTACCCAATCCCAACCTAACGGTGTGACTATTCTTTTCCCTACGTAACCCTATTTATTTTCCGCGCGATGGGAAGTCTGACCCATAAGCCTGCTCGGTGTACGCGTTTACTAGTATTTCCCCGGCGGGGAGCGGAGTGTTGGGCGGGCGCACCCGTCATCAAGTGACTCCGCGAGCTCTGTCCGTTCTGACAGAGTATCCGACAGCGATGTCGTCTATGCAGGTCCTCCGCACGCGGAGTTGTTCTCGGCGGTCGGAGCGACTTCTTCGTTCTCGTCTTCCTCCGTATCAGCTTCCTCGCCGTTATACGGTTTCAGCTGGTTCAGACTGGAGGTCCGCCGTCGGCTGCTGCCCGGTACATGCAGCTGCACGAGGTTCGGCAAAGGGAATTTGGCGACCCTAAACGGCCCCTCATATTTCGCTGCCAATTTCGCCGCGAATCCTTCCGTGGCGTTCGATAAGGCGTGGCGTCGAACTAGCACTAGTGATCCCACCGGCGGCTTCCATTCTCGTCGGCGGAGGTTATAATGTCGTCGCTGATCGGCCGATGCTCTGTCGGCATTGTTTCTGGCGACTTCAAAGATGCGGGGGTTCCACGTCCCGGAGTAACTTCGTCATACAGGGCGTGAGGCAGCCGAGGTTCTCTTCCCTGAACCAGAAAGGCTGGGCTGAATCCCTTTGTGTCGGAGATACTGCTGTTTATCGCCAGCGATATTTCGGGGATCAGCTTATCCCATTCGTTCTGCTCATTTCCATCCAGATACTGGGCGATCATCGTCTTAGTCGTCCGGTTCGCTCCCTCCGTCGGATTCTGTCTAGGTGTGTAGGGGGCTGTGTGCTGCACCTCCATTCCTAGAGACTTGCAGAAGTTCCGGAATGAGCGGCCCTTGAATTGAGTGCCGTTGTCGCAGACGAACGTCCGTGGCACTCCAAAGCGGCTCAGGATCCGTTCCCGAAATGCGCGTTCCAGATGGATTCCCGTGGCTTTGCGTAGTGGGATTAGTTCTACCCATTTGCTGAAAGAATCAAGGAAAACTAGGAGCATTTTGTTCCCCTGTTTCTAACGTGGTAGCGGACCGACGAAATTCGCACAAAGAACGTGGAATGCGGCGATAAAGCTGTCCGCTTTCCTCCCTGTAATCCGGGAACTTAGCTGGTTCGGTCCGAACCTTTTTCAACATCCTTGTGAGCCATTTGCAGTTTGTCCATTATACCTGTGCTTGCTGCGCCACTGGAAGCGGTTGGCGTGAGAGGGCGTCGGCCACTAGGTTTTGGGCTCCCCTTCGGTAGTGGACGTCATATTGGTACTGTTGCAGCTCGAGTGCCCATCGAGACATTCTCCCAGTCGGATTATCTATGGAATTTGCCCATTTCAAGGCCTGATGATCGGTTATTACCTCGAACCTGTATCCTTCGATGTAACATCGCATCTTTCTTACGCCCCATACGATGGCGAGACACTCCTTCTCGGTCACCGAGTAGTTTCTTTCGGCGCTATTTAAGCGTCGGCTGGCGTAGGCCACCACTCGCTCCTGTCCATCGATGGTCTGGGTTAGTAAGGCACCAATGCCATACTCGCTGGAGTCTGTTTGCAGCAAGAACTTCTGCTCAAAGTCCGGGCAGACTAAGACAGGTGCTTCCGTCAGTCGCCTTTTCAGCTCCTGAAACGCCTGATCCTGTCGTGGCGTCCAGTCCCATTTCTTGCCTTTCTTCAGCAAAGATGTCATCGGCTCCACAATATAGGCGAAGTTGGGGACAAATCGACGATACCAAGATGCGATTCCCAGGCACCTCCGAAGTTCCTTCAAGCAATATGGTGGTTTCAGCTCGCGGCTCGCGGCTACCTTATCCGGGTCCGTGTGGATTATTTCCTCGCTTATTACGTGCCCCAAGTAAGCGATGTGCCGCTGAATGAAATGAAATGGCTCTGAGTAATCGGAGAAACACCTCCCGAAGATGACTATAATGTCGTCAAGGTATGCAAACGCATGCTGCTCCATGTCCGGACCGATTACCGTGTCCAGTGCCCGCTGAAACGTGGCTGGTGCCGAGTGAAAACCAAATGGCATCACTCGCCAATGGAATAGGCTCCGGCCAGGAACCGTGAAGGCCGTACATTCCCGGCTCTCCTGAGCCACGGGAATTTGCCAGTAACCATTCTTCAAGTCCAACGTCGAAATGAACTTGGTGTTCCGTAGTCGCTCCAATATCTGGTGGATCCCTGGCAGCGAATACGCATCCGGCACAGAGTTCTCGTTTAACTGCCTGTAGTCGATGCACATCGGAGCGTCACCATTTTTCTTGGCCGCGATCACAATCGGGGCACTGTGCGGGCTCTTCGATGGCTTGATACGGCTCTCATGGCCTGATTCCGTGGAAAATACCTCTGTTTTATCAGGCGGTCGTTGGGCATTACGATCTGGTGCTTCGCGATGTGGAATACTCCGGCCAGATCCTCAAATTTTTCCAATTCTTGTTCCAGGAATTCCTTCACCCAGGGCTCTGGGTATCCTCGTCCCGATTCCGGCAGGTCCGGATCGTTGGGTGCACTGTTGACTGAGTCGACGGTGCCGCAAAGGGGCGCGTTCTGCACCGGCGTTTCCTCGGCGTGGTCCTGGAAGTGGACACGCTTCCTGGAGGTGCGAAAAGGATCCAGCTGCGCGGCGGTTGCGTTAGCCACAGGCAAAACATGTTATTCCTCCTGATTGTCTCCTCGTCGACACTCCTCGTCATTCCGCAGAAGGCCCGAGTGTGTCTGGCTCCTGGTGGCCCGCTTGTGACTTCCCTGGGAGTCCGGTTCCTGGTGGCATGCTAAGATCTTTCCTGGGATTCGGCTCCTGGTGGCCCGCTCGTGGCTTCCCTGGAAGTCTGACTCCTCGCTGTTCCGTGCGTGGCTGATTCTCCTGTGTCGCTCGTTGTGTTCCTCGTTGTTCGTCGTCCCCTGTTCTCCGAGTCCGTGCCCACGGTGGCTTCGTGTGTTCATCCGGTCTTAAGCCGAGGGTCTGTCCCCCGCACTGGATGGTGGCTCCAATTTCACACAGGAAATCCATTCCTAATAATACGTCGTCCAGGGCGTCCGCCATGACCAGTAGGATGGTCGGTGCGCTGCGATTCCCGCAATGGATATTTGCCGCTAGTGCCCTTGTCAACTCCCGGCATGTCCCATCGGCGAGTTTGACTTGTGTTCGTACGTCCCTAGTGTTTT
>VNJN01002547.1:0-13277 GCA_008042485.1 Drosophila mayri | reverse complement strand
TTGGATATCCTTCGATTTCGAAAATTGAGGATAATGCTGTGATCGTGTTGCTGGTCGTCGTGGATGACCTTTGTGTGACGAATGGAAATGGTGAGTAGGCGTCTACGCATATAAGCCACATTGCATCGAAGATTGGGCCGGCGTAGTCGATATGAATTCGCTCCCATGCTGCAGTTGCTGCAAGACTGTGCGATATTTGTGATGTTTTCGTCTATGGTAGGCCACCAAACATGCTGTCCAGCTATTTGCTGCATGCGAACAATGCCCCAGTGTCCTTCATGTAAAAGCTTCAGGATATGGGCGTGTAGACTGATCTTGCTGCTGCGTGCTGATCTTGGACATATTGGCCACGTATTGCAGACCGCTTACGCGATCACTCCGGATTGGATTGGACGTGACCGAGCTGCCTACATATCAAATCCAATATGAGAACTTTTATGCGGCAAACTCATCTTGAGTTTCAGTCCCTTTCGGTCGGATTCAGGGAACTCTCCAGTCGCAAACGATTATTAAAAAAGAAATTTTCTTTATTTTTTTAGTTTTATTTTTATTAATTTGCTCAAATAAAAAAATTTTGAAAACTTTAAAAATTTTTAAAATTGCTTGTTTTTGTTGTTTTTCTTATTTTTTGCAATTTTTTTAACATTTTGAGTAACAATAAACCTATACTGAAGAAAATTCTAATAGCTGAAGCATTTCTGGACTATAAACATTAGATTAAAAAAAATCATTCAAAACAAAATAAATTCATTTTGTGAGGAACCACTAGGCACAGGTGCGAGGCACCTGCAAGCGGAAAAGCAGGTCCACAGCAATGGACAAGCCACCTGCAGCAGCATCAATTTCCCCTATTAGGAAGAAGCAGAACTAGCAAAACCAAGATAGGCTTTGCAAACAGCAGCCGCTGCAACCTATGCAGTCCACAAATTCAAGGCCACAGCAACAACAAAAACTCCTACAACAGCTATCATCTCTTCAACAAAATTAATCCCAGCAACTGAGAGATTTTCATAACATGCAACAATGGCAGCGACAAGAGCAAATTTTCACACATTTCTGCTCTAGGTCATAAATCAAGCTTCATGGATATGACATTTAGTAATCTGCAGTTCTCATAAAGTCATGTCTTAAGTACTACCAATTTTTAGCAATGGAACATTAAAGTGCCCAGTGTGTCGCAGTTAAAGTTAAAACGGATCAAGGCGATATTACCATTGCGTCCATTTATTGTCGGCGATGATTTCAGCGTTCTATTTGAGGAGTTAGAACCTCAATTTCTAGTTGCTGGTGACGAATGCACACCATCGCACACTCTGGGGCTCTCGAAATTGTACAGTCAGTGAAAGAGTATTGATAGACGGTATCTTCATTTTAATATACAGGTCCTTGCAACCGGAGTGCCGTTTATACAGCCAGCGTACGCCATGAGCAATTAACTTTGGTATTTATAAAGGGATTCGCTCTGAGCCTCTTACGATCACGATAGTTTGGACCTGTTCTGATGACATCCCCTTGATAATCCAACTAAGTACTTCTGCTCAAAAGATCTCCCGGAAGACTCATATCCTTCCTCAAACACGCTAATATTCCACGGTTCCAGGCGGTAGTGAACTAACTTGTTAACCTTGTCCAAAATATCCACATCGCCGCTGATTCCTCAACCTGTAGGCAAGGATCAATGAACCCATCAGACCCACATTATACTCTTTTATAACCTGAGATCCGGAATCTGGTGAGGTCAAAAAGAGCCTTGCGTCGCAGGTTCATGCGGTCGAGAGATCCAGCTGATAAAAGAGCTTATCGTCTTGCCGGGGACGATCTCAAAAAGTTTCTGCATAAAAAGTTAAAGAATATTTTACTGACCTGCTACGTAATGCTGACCCCACAAAAACGCATATGTTTAACCTCTGGAAAGAAGCAAAGGCAGTTAAACGGCAGCCCACACGCAGAATCCCCATAAGGCGTGCGACAACACTTGGTGCATATCGGATTCAGTAATATCTTTGGCTTTTGCTGACTAACTGGAAGGCCGATTTCAGCCGTTTGACCTTGCAAAGCGAGAGGAAGTCGAAGAAACTATTGCTTACCTTAATACTGCATACTCAGATGTTGAGCCCATTTGACAATAAGCCCGAAAGAAGTTTGTTTTCAAATTCAAAAACTTCAAACACTTCAGATCTGCCGTGTCCGACCGAGCCGGGGACACTTCTGGCCACTTACGCAGACTATACTGCCTTCCTAGTGAACTTCTTCAGTAGTATCGATGCTTCAAGGATTACCAAGGAATTTCTGGATTCGTACGGCAAGTGGTCAAACAGGTGGAATATAGCAATCAATAGAAGCAAGTCGCAACACAGAAATTTTACCTTAAGAGGACAGATCCTTTCTCAAGTCAAACTTCACAACGTTACCATACCGCAATCACCCCAGGCGCAGTAGTTAGGTCTGATCCTGGACCAGCGACTCACATGGAAGCAGCACACAACTAAAATTGCAGCCTCAGGTCGTACCAAGCTTTGAAAGCTTAACTGGATGCTTAAGCCGAGCCAACTAAGGCTTGGAAACAAAATTTTGTTGTTCAAGTCAATCATAGTGCCATCGATCACGTATTGCATTCAATTATGGGGCACGGCTTCAGACTCTAACGTCATGAAAATTTAAAGGGTCCAAAACCGAGCGCTGCGCATGATTGCAAATGCGCCTTGGCACGTCAGAAATAACGACCTAGCTTGAGACCTTCACATCCCCTCGGTTAGAGAACAGATTAACCGACACTCGAGTCGGTATAACGAACACCTTGCTGCCCACACCAAACGCCTTGCAGCTTCCTTGGCCAACTTGACAGCAACGAGAAAAAGAAGACTCAAACGCAACCAAGTGATCTTCGCACAAGAGGGCGATATATGTCCCTTGTTCTTAAGCAGAAATAATCTGTTATTTACCTTCTGTTATGTGTTTTTATGTGCTCTAATCCACATCATAAACTACGTTTTGTAGCCATTAAATTGGTTGGTCAACGTAAATAAATTTATATGTTAAATTAAAAAAACTGAACGCACAGTGTTACAAAAACTATTTGACTCGTTGCAGGGTCCAATTTTTTCAGGATCCTAAACAGTTTTATAATTTTGTTAATACTAAACGTAAGGTAGTAATTCATCCTTTATCGCTTTCTTTTGGAAATGCAGCTGTAAAGGGCGATCAGGCAATTGCCGATCTTTTTGCCCTATTTTTTTCAATCATACTATACCTCAACTGACCTACATCAAACGTATTCTTATATCTTGCCCAGATCGAACCTAATTTCTTGTCCTTATTTAAAAGAAAACTCTCTTCTTTTAGATCTTCATCGTGTAAAGCCAGTTTATCTGCCAGGTCCCGACGGAATACCGAGCTGCGGGCTTAGGTATTGTGCCGATGCCCTGTTGTCTGTGCCGCATAAACCTACTAAACTTAAATGGCTCTAAATGCAAGCTAATGACATTCTCTCGTTCGTTCCCAACTTTGCAATTTACACGTTTAACTGCTGCTCTTTGGAAAGAATTAACTCAGTTGATGACTTGGGCGTCCGCCTGGATCCCAACTTGAACTTTACTTTATCGATTATATTTCGCGCATGGTGAACAATTAATTAAACGGCGGTTGAAAGAATTCGATGACCCCTTAACTAAACTAAAACTAAACTAAAATAAACTAAAGCTTTATATCCTTTATTAGTTCGTCCTATCTTAGAATACAGATCTAGCATTTGGCGCCCTCAGTATGGGGTCCACAGTAAACGCATTGAATCGGTTCAAAAAAACTTTTTGCTTTTCGCTTTTTGTGGCCTAAACTGGGATGCTGAACAGAGATTACCCTCCTATTATAGTAGACTTCTCCTAATTAACTTACCCTCCTAGCCAATCGTAGAACTATGCTAGGCATGGCCTATATTTATAACCTTATTCACGGTGATGGGGAAAGTACTGACTTGTTAGGCCAGCTTAATTTCTACGTTCCGAGTAAAAATACTTGAACGATCAAGTTGAGTGCTAGATATTGACTGATTTTATTTGGGAGAACTGAGAGTGACCCAGAGTTGCCAACGGGAATGGAATGATGTTTGTATAACAATATGAAAGGAGTATGTAAGAATGTACAGAGAAAGTATAGAATGTACAGAGTTTCAGATGTACGGCTGATATAATAGAATTTACTTAAACGTAACAGTATATACCCTTAGTATATACCCCTTAGCCAGAATAACGGCGCGTTCGTTGAATCTGCTGCGGCTGCTGAATAAGCTTTGTAGGGAGAGATGCTGGAACAGACTCAGGACACTGATCGGCTCTCAACCCTGCGAGGTTGGTCTTTGGTGCATCCACCAAAACTCTGAAATCTTCTCGATGTAGTTATCTTCTGACAACTTTGGTTAACTTTGGATTAACTTGTTAAAATTGCGCTTGATTTAGCAATTTGTGGTGCGAACGATGAAACGCATTTTTCCAGTTGGACGGTCAATTATGCCTTTAATCCACTTTTCTCCTCTTGCATAGTTAAAAACTTAACTTAGTGCGGTGCGAACCGCTCGACCATGAATTAACTCAGCATGAGTTTTTCCTTGGGCGTTTGGCGTGAATCTGTAAGATGCAAGATATTTCTTTACAGCTACTCGCAGTGGTATACCGTCTTGGAGGTTCTTCTTGACTGAAAACTTGAACGTCTGTACAAAACGCGCTGCTCATCCATTGGATGCTGGGTGGAACGGTGCTGTGGTGATATGTTTTATTCCGTGTAGCTTTCAGAACTCTCCGAAAGCGTCAGCTGTATGATGAGGACCGTTGTCGCTGACCATGGTTTTTGGATATCCTTCGATTTCGAAAATTGAGGATAATGCTGTGATCGTGTTGCTGGTCGTCGTGGATGACCTTTGTGTGACGAATGGAAATGGTGAGTAGGCGTCTACGCATATAAGCCACATTGCATCGAAGATTGGGCCGGCGTAGTCGATATGAATTCGCTCCCATGCTGCAGTTGCTGCAAGACTGTGCGATATTTGTGATGTTTTCGTCTATGGTAGGCCACCAAACATGCTGTCCAGCTATTTGCTGCATGCGAACAATGCCCCAGTGTCCTTCATGTAAAAGCTTCAGGATATGGGCGTGTAGACTGATCTTGCTGCTGCGTGCTGATCTTGGACATATTGGCCCACGTATTGCAGACCGCTTACGCGATCACTCCGGATTGGATTGGACGTGACCGAGCTGCCTACATATCAAATCCAATATGAGAACTTTTATGCGGCAAACTCATCTTGAGTTTCAGTCCCTTTCGGTCGGATTCAGGGAACTCTCCAGTCGCAAACGATTATTAAAAAAGAAATTTTCTTTATTTTTTTAGTTTTATTTTATTAATTTATTTTATTAATGCTCAAATAAAAAAATTTTGAAAACTTTAGAAATTTTTAAAATTGCTTGTTTTTGTTGTTTTTCTTATTTTTTGCAATTTTTTTTAACATTTTGAGTAACAATAAACCTATACTGAAGAAAATTCTAATAGCTGAAGCATTTCTGGACTATAAACATTAGATTAAAAAAAATCATTCAAAACAAAATAAATTCATTTTGTGAGGAACCACTAGGCACAGGTGCGAGGCACCTGCTAGCGGAAAATTACTCGAAGCCAGCACGGCGCTCCGAGTAACCACGACGGAGGAAGATCGGCGGCAGAGGAAAACGAAGCCTCCCTGTGCTGATCCGATCGAGGAGTCTCTGGAGTTGGATAGGCGGACCTAGTTGAGCAGCAGAGGGGAGCCGGGGATGAAAGTAGGATTGAAAAATTAGTGTAAGGAAACTTGATGGCGAAAAGAATAAATAACCAACGCACTAATGTGAAAGATATATATCCTTGATTTCACCGTCCACACTCTCCCTACCACTTCACTTCTATCCTTGCCTGACTCGGCGCACACGACACGAAACATAGGCAAGAATACATAGGGACACGAAGTCCAAAAAATTGCGCACACGACACAAAACATAGGCAAGAATACATCGAATACATAGAGGAGATTAGAGAAACGAAGGGCGACATCGACGCCGCTAGGGTAGATGCCTCTCACTCTCACGCCTCGAACTCCCTCTGCCGCAGCGGAGGACCGAGGGCGCTCCGACAGTATATAAGGCGGACGACAGCCTGCAGGAGGAGAATCTCGACAAGACCCTCCAATGAGTCAAGGATAGTCATCAAGGGATCTCCAAGGATCACATCATCAACCTCGTTCATTATCCTCAAAGATAAGCAGCAAGGGATCCTCAAGGATCGCATCATCAACCCAGGTCATTATTCTCAAGGATAAGCAGACTAAGATCCTCAAGGATCACATCATCGACGCAGACCCTTATCCTCCAGGATAATCACCCAAGGATCTTCAAGTATCACATCCACAACGTAGCTCATTATCCTTAAGGATAAGCAGCCAAGGATCCCCAGGACCCGATAAACGAAGAAAAATTATCCGCAAGATAACTGCGAGTGACTATGCATAGTCAAACCAACATTCGGTCGAGCCTGATCGTCGGAAATTGATATCCTCAAGGATATTCCGTAACCAACCCGGACCTCGAGTGAACAGGAAACCATCGGGAGTGAGTCATTCTGAACGTTGAATAATGGGAGTATCCTGGAAACAAGAAGAAGCATGATCTTGAATTTATACTTCGGGAGCTAGGGCTCAAAAAGAGTGGAAAGGTCAAGAAACAACGGTCCCGACTCTACGCTTTCGCAAGGCAGCCGGAGCACACCGCCGAGGAGCGCAACCGCCTGGGCGACATAGAGCTCCGGTATGGAAACACACCTTCCGGGGACACCAATCCGCTATCACCACTGCCGATTTAATTAGAAAGACCTAGAGGGAGCCAAACTTTAACGATCCCGATCATACGAAGCACTTCACCCTCGGCCCGAAAGCGGGAGAACACTTCACGCGCCACGAATACTCCCAGTCGGACTTTTATGTAGGAAGTCAACATGGTTTTCCAACCGAAAAGCTCATGGGGTTGTACCCTACCGTCCATGTAAAGTTCTCATTCGCTTTTATACATGGGCGGCCGGGGTAATTCATGATACCGACGTCGCTGTTCGTCTCACTTTGAAATTCAAGAGCAGCGTTCATGGGGGTAATTCATCATGCAACCGTCGGTGCTCCACTCACAGCGAAATTCTGGCTGTGCGCTCACAGCGAAATTCATAAAAATTTCCGCAAAAATTATTCAAAAATTATGTATAAAAAAATTAGCCATTTTAGTTTATATAAAGTATTTTTATTATATTTATTAAGGCACTATATAGGAAAGTAAACATTTATATATAATTTAAATTTATTAAAAATGTATTTACGTAATTCGATGGTATCGCTGCAATCTTAGCGTCGATATCAATGATGTCATCTTCCGTTTTTAATGGGAAAAACAATAAAAAGCTGTTGAAATAATTAGAATTAGCGGCAGCTAATGTTTTAGGCATATATGTAATTAGTTAGGGATATAAGTATTATAAGAAGTTATAAAGTTAAATACATACCTTTTTCTTCTTAATTTCGCACTCTCTCACGATCACAATAGTAGCACAAAAGATAACGCAATAATACAGCGCGATCTACTTGCAACCCCTTGTTGCACTTTGGTGTGACCACCCACATGCTATCGCTAATTTGCATATTACACGGACAGCAGCGCACTTTACGTTTATGAAATATCCCAAAGGGGAATTTCAGGTACATGAAGCGCCATATAGAATTAGGGATCATATAATATCCCATGCCCGCTGCGCAAAGCTTTCCATTGTGAGCAGCTCATGGCCTGATGCGAAGTCCGACTGGGCTACCCTCGATATGAACGCCAGTTTTCTCTTGATAGACAAGGTCGCCAAATGGGGCCTGACGTTCAATGGAAACACCGATACGCTCAGCTTCATTGAACTCTTAGAAGAGCGGGCGGATACGTATCACATCGACCGGAAACACTTGTCAAAACACTCCCTTCCTCGGCCAGAGGTAAGGGTAGGGACTCGATATAGCAGTTACTTACTATTTTATCAATAAATAAATAAATAAATATCGCATATAGCCGAGCACAACATTGTCATGCGAAATGATAAGCCCATCAAACAGCGCTATCATCCACGGAACCCCGCCATAAGGGCCGTCAAAGATAAGCCAATCGACGAGCTGCTCCGTGACGGGAGGATCGAGCCTTCCAAGAGTCCCCATAGCGCGCCGATCGTTATCGCCGCTATGAAAAACGGTGACGTGCGGATGTCCGTTGACTACCGCCAGCTGAATGACAATTCCATTCTTGCCGCGTACCCTCTGCCACGGAACCATCACATCCTTGAACGACTCCGCAACGCCAGATTCATCTCGACGCTGGATTTGAAAAACGGATATTGGCAGATACCAGTTGCCCTCGCCAGCCGGGAATGCACCACGTTTACCGTGCCCGACCGTGGCCTATTTCACTGGAGGGTGATGAGTTTCGGCCTACACTCGGCCCCGGCAACCTTCCAACGCCCCCTCGACACCGTCATAGCCACTCTGCAGCAAGTGCAAGTGCAGGACCATACCCGCAAATGGATCACCAAGATGCTTCGCCGGATTTAGCAGGAACCGGCCAAATATCCGGATTACCATGAAGAGAACCGGCAGCTATAGCGTCGTATAGGTCTGCGTCCGGAGGAAGAAGACTACACGTCCTGGAAACTCTGCGTTGGAGCCGACTCCTGCAGGAGGGTACTCAAAGAAAGCCACGATCAGACGACAGCTGGACAGTTAGGCGTACGGAAAGCTTGTACCCGAGTGGCCCAGAAGTACTACTGGCCAGGATTGTTCCGAGAAGTAGCCATTTATGTGCGGCGATGTCGACCCCCTGCCACGATCCAAGCAAGGAAACATGGTACTACTCGTCTTTCTGGATTCGTTCAGCAAATTAATCGAGCTGGTACCTTTGCAACGAGCTACGGTGCCATATCACAAGCGGGCGATTCAGGAGCGCATACTCAGCCGTTTCGGCATCCCAAACCCTCTAGCTTGCGACAACGGGACTCAGTTCACGTGTGGAGCGTTCCAATGATTCTACAGAGCGCTGGGTATGAAGCTTCAGTTCACCGCTCCGTACACACCTCGCCAGAATCCTACGGAAAAAACAAATAGGACGGTCAAGACGATGATCGCCCAGTACTTGGGAGAGGAACCGCAGACTACCTGGGACCAATTACTGCCAGAGATCTCGCTGGCAGTCAACAGCAGCATATCAGACACCACAGGGTTCAGCCCCGCCTTCTTGGTGCAGCCGAAGAGACTGGAGGCCAACACTGGGCGCTCTAGTGCTCATACGCCGGCATGCGTTGTCCATCGCAGCCGAAGGCTTCGCCGCCAAACTTGCGGCGAAGTATAATGGGCCCTATCTGGTGCTAAAGTTCCTATCACCAAACATCGTCCGGCTCAAGGATCCGGCCAGTATCGGCTTCTTGAAGCCTTGAAGACAACGACGAAGTCAGCAACGAAGGCAACGACAAAGCCAGCAGCGAAGCCAGCGACAACGACGAAGTCAGCAGCGAAGCCAGCAACGAAGCCACCGACGTCGACGAAGCCAGAAAAGAAGCCAACAAAGTCAACAACGGTGCCAAAACCACGGCCCGTGGCGAAGAAACCAAAGCCGCCATTAACAAAGACGGCGACGCAGCCAAAAACGACGACGATGACAACCACGTCGCCGAAGTACCCGTCCGGCAGTAAGTCGCAGACACGGCCATATCATGAGGGCCAATTGATGATGGGCGTGCCCATCCAACGTCCCCACCGATGACAAGGGGGGCCACGGCCGGGAACAATGTCGAAAATAGCCATCCTTGGCCATCAGCGTAGCCAACCACCATAAACACAGAAGTCAACGCGCTGCTCGAATTCAAATTTCAAAGAGAGGCGCCACGATCGCGAGGTTGCCAGAGTGCACGAGCGCTAATCGAGTGTGCAATCGACACGATATGACAGCCCGCCTGTCAAACTCTTTTTCCTGGCAACCCGCGACGTCCGTTACGATTTCGAGAGCATGGAGGAAAGCCCCCGCTCGTCCGCATCGGGGCCCCGCTGTCGGTGGAGGAGGGAGGAGCACTCCCGACGCCCGATGCCGGGCTGCAGGGCCAGGCTCCCCAGCCATCAGCCCACACTGGTGTGGGGGCCTGACCCTGGAAGAGATGTTGGCAGCGCTGGAGGAGGAGAGCGGCGGCCTCCAAGCGGAGGAGGTGCTCCGCTTGGCAATCGAGCCCCCGTCCCTCGCGGCGATCACACCTGCCGCCCCGCTGTATGATGATATTTCAGAAGACGAGATAATCCTCTTGAGCAGCGGGGAGGAGGGGTAGGACCCCGGACCCAGGCCATCAGCAGCAATAACAACTGCAACGCCAGCAGCAGCAACAACGACATCACCGGCAGCAGCTGCAAAAACGACTGCGACGCCCACAGCGGCAACACCGACGGCGCCAACTCCAACATCGAACATGTTCGTAGAGAAAACCAACCTGCAAAAGTGCGAGGCACCTGCAAGCGGATAATTACTCGGAGCCAGCACGACGCTAAGAGGAAGATAGGCGGCAGATCGAGGAGTTGGTTTTCGGCGGTCATAAAGACGTGTGCTCTGGAGGTGGACCCTGGGCCGCCACCTGGATAGGCGGACCCAGTTGAGCAGTAGAGGGCAGCCGGGGACGAGGGTAGAATAGAAAAATTAGAGTAAGGAGACTTGATTTTTTTTTTTTTTTTATTAATAAATATTTATTTGAGCAAGTAGGCAAGCTGCCTGACCTATCCAGCTGCTTATATATTACTGTGTCAGCAATTTAAAGCGACAGTTACGAATTTCCTAATTATAAATTAGACAATGCGCCGGGAGGGCAGCTCCCGAATAGTAAAACGTCTCAGCCGTCTAGATGTGCGTGTCCTTGTTATCCGTCTAGCCAGTGGGTTAGGGTGTCTGATTAGTCTAAGCCGATGATTGGCAACCAGAGAGTTTATCACATCACCAACTGCTTTTACTCCAAGTTCCCTTCTAATGTCAACGTTTCTAATATACCATTCCGTTTTGGCGATACGTCTCAAAAACTTTGCTTGAAACGCCTGAACCTTCCGCAAGTGCGACCTGGCTGCTTTCCCATATATAGCCACCTTATTTTTTTTTTCGCGCGAGTCCCACGCCCACCTCCCGCCCAACCGACCGAGGCGCGCAGCTGTGTAACGTACGACACGAAAAGCGTACTAGATAGACGCGAGAAATAAAAGATAGAAAAGAACGAGGAAGATTCAAGATATTCTACGGGGTAATATTACAAGCAATACAGTTTTTAGTTTTTGAAGGCTTTCTATGCCTTCAATAATACTAAATAGGCGATTGTAATCCGTACATAAAACTCATGTACTTCAAACTCACACATACAGTGGTTAACTACTAAAGGGATAAAGTTTCTAGATGACAGACATAAGAACCGTACTCCAATATAGGGCGCACTAACGAAGTGAAGAGAGTCTTCGTTACATAAGGAGAATCGTATTCCTTCGACCACCTTTTAACGAATCCCAGCATGCCTCTGGTTTTGTTAACCATACAAGAAATGTGTTCTGAGAACGAAAGTTTAGGATCCAGGCGAACACCCAGATCATCAACAATAGAAATTCTTTCCAAAGAGCAATAATAAAGCATATAAGTGGCAAACAGGGGAGTGACACGTGAAAAAGTCATTAGTTTACATTTAGAGCTGTTAAGATGTAAGTGATTAGCATGACACCATGCTTGGAAGCTATCAAGATCCGATTGAAGGTTAGATTGGCAAGAAATGTCCATATACTGCAGGCAAAGTTTAACGTCATCAGCATACATGAGTACTCTGGTTTTGGTTAGAACCTGCGGTAGATCATTGATAAACAATGTAAATAGCAGTGGTCCAAGGTGACTACCCTGTGGGACGACGGATGTGACCCTGAGGCTATTGGATAGAACATTTCTGAACAGAACCTTTTGGGTCCTGTCACTTAGATAACTCGAAATCCACTTAAGAAGATCATTAGGAAACCCCATTGAATCAAGTTTCCTGACCAGAAGGGAATGATTAACCGAGTCGAAGGCTTTACTGAAGTCCGTGTAAATAACATCGGTTTGAAGGTTTTGTTTGAAGCCCCTAATAACAAAAAAGGTAAGTTCCAGAAGATTGGTCGTGGTTGATCTTCGCCTCATAAAACCATTCTAACATGGCGAGATGACGGATCAACACAGATGTTGCAAGTGAGGAGTGATAACATTCTCGAAAAGTTTAGGGATTGCCGATAACTTAGATATACCTCTATAATTTCTGGCATCCGATTTGCTACCTTTTTTATGGAGAGGAATAACAACTGATTCCCTCCAAATAAGGGGAAATTCTGAGGATTCTAAAGATAAGTTAAACAGTTTTAGAGAGGGGTTATACAGCGCCGCGGAGAAATACATATGCACAGAGGGAGGGTGCAACGTGAGTCTACGTTTAGAGTTAACAAAGTTATACAACTGTTTAGGGTCCTGAGTTAACTGGACCTTGCAACGAGTCAACTAACTTTTATAACACTGAGTGGTAAGCACGGAAAAATTAGATCTAGCACTTAGGTAAGATGAGAAAGCCGATTTTGATCCAGTGAGTTTAAATTTATTATAAAGCCTATATTTTACGTTTTTTAAACGTGTCAGCTCTTTGGTAAACCAAATTGGTTTATTAGAGACCGGCGGGTAGGTTTCGGAAACACATAAGAAGAAAAATGAGTTCATGGCACTGTAAAAGATATCAACGGCGGATGCCATGTCCGAGCTCGTGTGAAGATTTGACCAATAAAATTCAGTTTTTATAGTGTTTAGCCTCTTATAGTCAGCCTTTCGAAAACAGCGGACTCTCTTTAAACTACTACCAGATGTCATTGCTAAAACTGTCCCAGTGTCAATAGTCATATCGAAAGTAGAATGATAAGGATCTTCAGGTTGAGTCATAGGAGGAACTCTAATTATATTTACACCTACAAAATCGGAGACAAAGCATAGATCTACTAAGCGGTTTAAGGACTTAAAGATATGGTTAACTTGGGATAAAGATAAATCGAGCCAGCCATTTATAAAGTCATGCTGTGTCGCAGTATGAAGAACGTTGGACACACCATCAGAGGACCAGTGCGCTCCAGTTATGTTGAAGTCACCCAAAGCCACTAATTGGTCCCTATCAGAAAGCATGTT
>VNJN01002541.1:0-48369 GCA_008042485.1 Drosophila mayri | reverse complement strand
AGCTGCCATAGGAACGATCAAAAGATTTATCGAAAAAAAAATTATAACTAAGTCAGTTTTCAATATATTTGAACCAAACGTCGATCTAGCCATGTCCGTCTGTCCGTCTGTCCGTCCGTCTGTCCGATTATACGCGAACTAGTCCCTCAGTTTTAAAGCTATCTGAATGAAACTTTGCAGTTAGTCTTCTATATACTCTCACTCCTACATATGTCGGAACGAGCCGGATCGGACGACTATATCATATAGCTGCCATAGGAACGATCGAAAGATTTATCGAAAAAAAAATTATAACTAAGTCAGTTTTCAATATATTTTAACCAAACGTGGTATTTGGCCATTTAGTTTTATTTCAGAATTTCGATTTAAATTTCATGAAAATCGGACGACTATATCATATAGCTGCCATAGGAACGATCGGAAGATTTTTCGAAAAAAAAAAAAATTATAACTAAGTCAGTTTTCAATATATTTTAACCAAACGTGGTATTTGGCCATTTAGTTTTATTTCAGAATTTCGATTTAAATTTCATGAAAATCGGACGACTATATCCTATAGCTGCCATAGGAACAATCAGGGAAATAAAAGAAAAAATCTTAACTTCGCTATTTCTCAACTTATTTTTAATAACTTCGTTACTGCAAGGGTATTTCGACTTCGGTTCGCCGAAGTTAGCTTCCTTTCTTGTTAATATTAATTTCCTGATTGTTTCTAAGGCAGCAATATGTATGATGTAATCTTCAGATTTTGATAAAATTTAAAAAATCGAAATTGTGGAATAATATCAAATAGGCAAATCACAAATTAAATTAAAATATGTTAAAAATTGAGGCAGTACTCATTTTTTTCTACGAGTAAGATTATATAGAAGATTAACATGTGCATAAAGTTAGTGGGCAACTTTGGATAATTAAACTTTTGATTATACCATAATTTGCCGTAAATTATTTGTGAAGAAAAAAATGTCCGTTTAATTTTTTAACTTAATTTATTAATGTCCTACTAAATTGATATCAAGTTAGCAGGACAACACCAAAAATATCCAACATTACCAAAATCTTTTTGAGCCAGAATTTGGTCTTAATTATCCGGTTATATTTGTAAAAGATTTAAATTTGTTGGTTTTCTATCTTAGTTTTAATTTATAATTGTTATGAACTATGACATGCATAATTGGTGGCAACGCCGATATGCGTTTGTAAAGTTTTGCATGTTGAGACGGACAGGCGGACATGGCTAGATCGACAGCATCGGTGATGCTGATCAAGAATATTATATATATAGAGATGTTTCTTTTACTACGTTGTAAACTTCTGACTGAAAATATAATCCCCTCAAGGGTAACAATTGGCTTATTTAAATATATTATATTCTTGTCTTTTTACCAGGTCCAATCAATTGCAGTTATCGCTAGCCCCCAACTGGAAGCACAGAAATGGCACACCGTAGGGATTTTTAAGGATCTCTCTCACACCGTTACCAGTTACTTGGACTCAAATTCCTTTAATGATTCCTTACTAAACGACTTTGTTGATGTTGACAATCTGGCTGATTTTAGTAAATATCCACGCATTAATTTAGATCCTGGAACAGCGTATCGGTTTCGGCTTGCGGCCATCAATTCCTGCGGGCGTGGCGAGTGGGGAGAGGTTTGTAAAATTATTTACTGAACTTTATATATTTTTTTTTTATTAAAAAATTCTCTCATTACACAGATATCCAGCTTTAAGACCTGTTTGCCTGGGTTTCCCGGTGCTCCATCGGCCATCAAGATTTCCAAGGATATCAAAGAGGGCGCTCACCTGACATGGGAACCACCGCCGGCACAAAAGACCAAGGAGATTGTTGAATATTCAGTATATCTTGCTGTAAAACCAACTACCAAGGATAATAAGACATTAACCGCAACACCACAGTTGGCATTTGTTCGGGTTTATGTGGGCGCAGCCAATCAGTGTACCGTTCCCAATGCCTCCCTATCCAACGCCCATGTCGATTGCTCTAATAAGCCAGCAATTATTTTCAGGATTGCGGCACGTAATCAAAAGGGTTATGGTCCAGCAACACAAGTTAGATGGCTGCAAGGTAAGTCTATAATAAATATAATATAATAAATATATTACCCTATATAGTATATAAAGGTGGTGTATTTATACAATGAACCAAATTGTTTTTAATTTCTCAAATTCCTTTTAGTTATTATATTCCACCAAATTCCCCTGAAATGTACCAATGTATATTTCTTATAGTTTAGGTTGATCTATACAGAAGCTACTCGAAAGGGAATGCAAAAGATAACAGTTCATACTATTAGAAAAACCAGTTTATTGCTGACCGGATTTTAAGATATTTGAGGTTATGTCCCCAAAAAAGGGTGTTATTTTCAAAATTGTAGGTTGTGCTAAGCGCCAAATTACTTTGGAAATAACACTCAGCTTTTCAACAACTGACATGATATATTGTAGACCAACTGCACCATGTTTATCGGTGTAATTTATATTTCCATATTAATTAATTTTTTGTTTTTGCTAATCATGATGAAAAAAATGTTGCATCATGTGATCAGTCATCATACGCAGCAGGACTATTTTAAGAAATGTATCGGTGATTAGTGTTCATGTTGTTCTGCTGAACGTTGCATCATGTAATCAGTCATCATACGCAGCAGGACTATTTTAAGAAATGTATCGGTGATTAGTGTTCATGTTGTTCTGCTGAACGCAATTATTGATTGCAATAGTTTCATTTAAAATCATTTCGGTTATAGTTCGTTTGTGACAGATCAAATTTTATACATACTGATAGTATTGCTATAAATAACTATATATCTATATATTATAATATGATGAAAAACAACCAAGTTGTTTAGCTATAAATAATTTATTTTTTGTATAAAAATTATTCTTCTTATTTACTTAATTCCTTTTAGATCCCACTAACACAAAACAACTCGCGTCTACTAGCACGCCAAGTCTAAAACGTGCACAGGATAAGCCACCTACAGGAAGCACTAATAGCTCAGCTGGTAGCACCTACTGTTCGCCTCACAAACGTGGACGGAGTAGCCTAAATGATTGATTTACTGATCCAGAAAATAGGATTTAAGAGAGGAAGAGATGTCACAATAAATCCACGAATAATATCTTTTAAATTTAACACATTTTAAAACTTGACTTTTAGTTTAAAAATTTGTTGGCCGGTTTTTTATTCATAAATTGAATGTAGGACTTTAAGTAGTTTTCCTGAAATACTATGTATTTAAAAATAAAACAGATACAATATTTTTCTTGGCGAACAAATAGGTAATGCAAACGTTAGATATAAAAATTTGAGTAAGATTTCCTCTTTGGCAACCCATTTTTGTATTGTTTAATTTTATTAGAATTACAAGATAAGATATAAGTCTTAAGTTACATGCAACAAATTAAAAAGTGTATGGAATTTAATTACATAATTAATAATAAAGTATATCAAAGAAATAAAGTAAATTTTAGCAATTACTAGTTCATGTTTAATATATTTTCTAGCTGGCTTTGCTTTTCACATTTGTTGTTTTTGGGTTTTCTGTGTTTAGGTTTCGTCATGGATTCGTTATTTAAATATTTAAAAATTTCGTGATTCTTTTCACAATTGTAAAAATGGCTGTGTTCGTTTTTGAAACAAATAAAAGCAGGAATGCTTTCTTTATCTGTGAAAGGCGCTTCCAAATTTTAAAAAGTTTTATTTTTCCACTGGTCCCGATTTGTTTACCGTTTCCTTTTACCTTTTACTTATATACCATATGTAAGAGCTGTATTTTAAAATTCCTTATTCATATTATTTAAAGATTACTTTCAACTTTATTTTGATAATGCATTTTCTTCCTTTTAAAGCTTAGTAAGTGGCGAAGCTAAAATTTCGAAACTCTGGAGTACGGGAAGGATGCATATACGACGTTGATAGCCTTTTTAGCTAGTCGGTAAGGAGGACATATAAATAAGAACTAGAATGAACGCATATAAAACAAGTAAGAAAGCTACAGTCGAGGGAGCTCGACTGTGAGATACCCGCTACCCATAGTAAATAGTTAATATATTTTTGAACATAACGGACAAATGCAAATGCAAGTGTAATATAATCACATGCATACAAAAATACACACACATGTATCTATGTGTGTAAAAACGCGTTATTATTGCATTAAAGGGGCTAATAATTATTACCATTTATTAAAATTGCTTCTCGAATATCTTATAAGATTTTTATCCGATCACAATCAGGAACTAATAAGAATACTTAGTTAGTCTAATTGGTCACCCAAATGAGGCATGCTGCAGCAGCCGTTTGTGGTCATAAAAAATTATTTCTTTAATAACTTCGACAATTTTCATCTAATCGCAACAGGAATCACACAGACTATAGTTCTTAAGGTACATACCAAAATTCGCGACTCTAGCTTCAAAATTAGATGATTTGATTTCGTTTTTGATGATTTGCGGGGGCGGAAGTGGGCGTGGTAAAAATTTGAAACAAACTGCGTGCAAGCATAACAAATACTGTCGAAAAAAAATAGAGCTCCATCTCTTATAGTCTCTGAGATCCAGTGTTTCATACGAACAGACGGACAGACAAACAGACACACAGACGAACATGGCTAGATCGTCTCGGCTGTTGATGCCGATCAAGAATATATATACTATATAGGGTCGGAGGTGCCTCCTTCTACGTGTTACATACATTTCCTGCCGACACAAAGTTATAATACCCTCCTACCCTATGGGTAGCGGGTATAAAAAGAATGAACATAAGCGTTAGGGTTTTCTATTCTATTTGACTGGAGATATCAAATGTATAAAAAAGTCAATTTTTTTTACTGCCCTCCCTTAAAATTGGTGTCAAGCCGTATGTACAAAGAAAAGCCGTATAGCTTCTGGATTTCGTTGGATTATTCTAATAATAAAATACGATCAATATTAAATCGAAATCTCTGATTAAATATTGAAAATATAATTTTTATACCCTTGCAGGGTATTATAATTTAAGTCAGAAGTTTGCAACGCAGTGAAGGAAACCTCTCCGACCCTATAAAGTATATATATTCTTGATTAGGATCAACAGGAGAGTCGATCTAGCCATGTCCGTCTGTCCGTCCGTCTGTCCGATTATACGCGAACTAGTCCCTCAGTTTTGAAGCTATCTGAATGAAACTTTGCAGTTAGTTTTCTATATACTCTCACTCCTACATAGGTCGAAACGGGCCGGATCGGACGACTATATCATATAGATGCCATAGGAACGATCGGAAGATTTTTCGAAAACAATTATAACTGTCAGCCATCAGCCATCTTATATTATTCTAGAATTTAAGTATTAATTTCATGAAAATCGGCTAACTATATCTTATAGCTGCCATAGGAACAATCGGGAAATAAAAATAAAAAACATAACTTAGCCGATTTTCAAACCATTTTCATTAAGTTTGAGATTTGGCAACTAATTATTATTATAAACTTCGGTGAACCGAAGTTAGCTTCCTTTCTTGTTACTTTTAATTTCGGCAAAACAAAAACAAACTTAACCGTTTTTGTTGTTTGATTCAATTTTTCATAAGAACCCCAAAGAAAAATGCTCTCTTAATTGATTTAGATGCGCCGTTTTTACTTTTACAATAAACGTAAACATAACACGAAGTTTTTACATTGAATTTTTGTAGCTTTTATAATATATTGCACAATTATTTTTGTAGTCGTTTTCCTTTGACCTTGGACTTATATGCTCTATCTTTTCTATATACGTATGTACTTACGAAACATATATATGCACGTATATACATATATATAACTTACCTACGAAACATAATCTCGATACACCTTTTATTTTGTGTTTGTTGGAAATGAGTTTTTAACATAAAGATCCTTATCCGTTCGTAATTATATTTATATTTATATTTTTATTTAATGCTAAATGTTTTTAACTGCGAAATCGTTGTACTTGATTTTGTTCTCGATCATGCTTTATTCTATTCTGTCTGATTTGTGTCTTATGCTTTTGATAACTTGTCTTTTGTCCACGCCATTTTCCACTGGCAGTGTTAATCGATTTAGCTTCCTGAACTGGAGGGCAGCTCATGGTGATCCGTTAGAAATCTGCCGCTGGCATTATTGCTTCCATTAAGATGTTGTTCTGACTCGTTTTTCACTCCCGCCGCGCCGGTGGCTAGCCGGAAGGCTGCCTCTGTGTGTGACCGCAGGATCGCCTCAGCCTGATGAATCCGCAACGCAGTTTCCGGATCCGGATGCAGGTGGTGTGAGGCGGTATGATGTGGATGTGAATGTGGATGACTGCTACTGCTGGTGGGTGCAACGGCATGCTGCGAATAGTTGGACGTCTGATGATGATGGTGTTGCTGATGGATAACATCTATGGGGTGCATGGAGCCCAAGTGGGAAGCGGAATCCTGATGATCCAGAGAACCGCGCATCATATGAACGTTCATGGCGGCAGCCGAGGTTTCGCTTTGCAGATTTGGCACAGATATATTTGGCGATCGTTGGGAGCGGGAGGAATTGGTGTTGCCAGGATGCGGATGCCCCAGTAAATGGGACAACTGTGGCTGCTGAGGAACTGGATGCTGCTGTTGCTGTTGTGACTGCGGCTGTTGCTGTTGATGATGATGATGCGGGGGCTGGGGATGTGGATGTGCATGGTGTGAATGTTGGTGTGGGTGTGAATGGTGTGCCTGAGAATGGTTGTCACCACACTGGTAACAAAACGTTGAACAATCATTACAACTCTTCGTCCTCCAGCTTCTGTAGTCATCACTACTTACATTCTGCTGTTGATATCCCCCCGCCGAGCCATTGCTGGATGGTTGCTGGTTCATCCTCATAGCCGCCGCCAGGTTGACCACGGCGGCCTGTACTGCTGCACTGGGTACCACGGCGACACTATCAACGCTTCCTCCATCTTGCTGTGGTCTTGAAGCTGCCACAGCGGCTGCCGCTGCCGCCATTAGGGACATCCTATTGGCCACATGAAGTTCAGTGTCCATGGAGTCGATGTGTCCATACTGACCAGGATTTGCACTGGGCAAGCGTCGCAGCTCAGTCATTTTGTTTAAATTTGAGTTGGAGTTATTATTGTTCAAACAATTCTCGTTCTCACTCTGATCATGTTCCTGATCTTGATCAGAGGTTGTGGAAGATGAGAGGCGTCCTGTGGAGGAGCATTCGGAATTGGCTGATGGCGACGGGCACTTTGAATTGGAACCATCGGAGTGTCGGGATGTCCCGCCAACTATTGGCAATAGATTTCGGGATTGGTCTACTCCCAATCTGGCAGTTCCGCCGGAGCTGCCGCTGGCCGCTAGGGTTACCGCTAAGATGGAGTCGCGCTCTCGCTGTTCAGCCGCCGCTCGAGACTAAAATATATGCGTTTTTCAACAATACCTATATACTTTTTTATTTCGAAGCCTTACCAAGACATATTGAGCTGCAAACTGATGCTTAGGATCCATACGCATCGATTCCATGTGGGTTAAAAGACCTTAAATGAAAATGAATTATTTATTTTTCTCGAAAAGCAATGTGTCTCTGAGTGTTTGTACCATTTTCATGTGTAAATACCGCTTGACAAACGCTGCAGGGCCACATTCGCAAGCTGTTGGCTAGCTGAGAGGTCTCCGCGTGACAGGCCAAGTGTTTTCTTAAAGAGCCCTCATTGACATAATGCTTGCCACAAACCGGACACGGATGGTTAGCAGTTCGCCGCTTGCCCAGGTAGCTATCGACTAGGTTTGAGCCACTCGGAGCTTGGACACAGCTTGATTCCGAGGATGCGCACAGCTGTTCCCCGCTGCCAGTTCCAGTTTCAGTTCCATTCCCACTTCCTGTCGTTGCCGCCTGATTGAGGTCGCTGTATTGATTTACGCCTAGGGAACAGAAATATCACAAAAAATATAACGAGCTGAAAGACGTGATTTGCTTTCTTTATTTAATTGAACTGTATAGGGGAATGTAATGATCATGCAGTTCCACTCATCAACAATTCTTCAATATTTCATCAACAGCCATGTACATATTGTTAATGAATTAACAAGGTAATTTCCTAGGCCTCCATCAACAATTCACTAACACGTCCGACTGAGATCTTTTTTTTCGTTACAAGCCGCAGTCGACACGTTGATACATTGATGACTTGTGGTACTGCAGGGAAGTGTCTTTAGGTCTGAGGTATACAAAAATAATAGTATTGCTCCCTGTGGGCTCGTTACATTCACGGAATGATCCCATTTTATTTACAAATTTTACCTGTTCCACTGAGCGTTGGGCTTTTATCCTTGTGAACATGTTTCATATGATCCACAAGGGCTTCAGTGCCGAGGAACAGTTTGTGGCAAACGGGACAGGAGGTGGCATTGGGACCGCCAATAAGTGCCGCATGCTGCTGCAAGACACCAAGATGCAGCTGTAGCTCCTGTGCAGAAAATTGTTTCACGATGAGTCGAGAGGACACGATCAAGTTCAGACAGGGAAAAGCATTAATAGAAATTGGCAATGAAAAAATGAAATGAAATGAAATTTATTAGATTATGACGGACGACTTCTACTCACTTTTGATGTATGCGTTCGTAGGCTTGATTCCGTGGCGAATCCTTTACCACATATATTGCAATGAAATGGACGATTCTTTGCCCTTTCCACCTGGGCATCATGGTTGCGCAGATGTTGTTGGAGGTTTGAAAGCTGGATAAACGCACGACCGCAGTCCGGCAAGTGGCATTTGTAGGGTCGTTCTCCTAGAGGAAAATTAATAATGAGAAACTTAAGCTTTTGTATTTTAAACGTTGTATTTTTTGGCATCATACACATACATATTAAATTTTTTTAGGTTTTTCAATTTTATTGAGATCTTATTCTAGTGCAACAAGTTTACATTTATGAGTATAGAACTATTCACAATGATTTGGAAACATATTTACTTACATAGATATAACTATTATTTAATATTAACAAATTTTCTTCTTTTCCATTATTTTAAATATTTCTTAATTTGAGATTTAAACTGAGTTGCGACCCTAATTGTCTTATATCTATGTGGTACATTGTTCCACAGACGGATAGCATTCATAAACAATTAAGAAAGCTACAGTCGAGTGAGTGTGAGTTAAACGCGTTATTATTGCATTAAAGCGGCTAATAATTATTGCCATTTATCCAAATTGCTTCTCTAATACTATACACGAAGTGCTAAGAATATTTAGTTTATCTAGTTGGTCAACCAAATGAGGCATGTTGCAGCAGCCGTTTGTGGTCATACAAAATTATTTCCTTAAAAACTTCGACAATTTGTACCTGATCGCAAACAAAATGTACGTACAAATTCGGGACTCAAGCTTTAAAATTACGCTTCTTGATGATTTGCGGGGGCGGAAGTGAGCGTGGTAAAAATTTGAAACATACTTGAAAAAATACTCTCGAAAAAAATAGAGCTTTATTTCTTATAGTCTCTGAGATCCAAGTTTCATACGGATAGACACACAGGCAGGCAGACGGACATGGCTAGTTCGTCTCGGCTGTTGACGTTGATCAAAATATATATACTTTAAGGGTCGGAGATGCTTCCTTCCACCTGTTACATACATATGTACATTTCCTGCCGGCAAAAAGTTATAATACCATTCTACCCTATGGGTATTGGGTATAAAAACTGCCTATTCGAGCAGAATGCAGTATATTTTGAGCATATAAAATGATTAGTTCTCGTTGAAGTGGCAGATACGGGTTTGTCAAACAAATATTTTGGTTGATGGGACATTACAATTTTGTGTAAATATACTTGAGTCCTATATTCAATCCAGGAAGTCAAGTTTAGGTCCAGAATTTTATAAGCCAAGTGCGATACACGGTCAAGTCGATTTAAATTAAAAACATATCTAACAAGAAAGGAAGCTCATTTCGGCTCACCGAAGTTTGAATACCCTTGCAGAATTAAGTCAGAAAATTAAAACAGAAAATCGGGAATAATAATTAGTTGCCAAATCTCAAATTTGATGAAAATGGTTTGAAACACGGCTAAGTTATGGAATTTGTTTAGTTTCCTGGTTGTTCCTATGAAAGCAATAGGTATATCCTATCCGATTTTCATGAAATTAAAAAGAAAATTCTGAAATTTCTGAAATTCTGAAAATTCCAAATATCAAATTAGGTTAAAATATCTTAAAAACTGACATAGTTATAATTTTTTTCGACAAATTTTCCGATCGTTCCTATGGCAGCTATATGATATAGTCGTCCAATCCGACCCGTTCCGACATATGTAGGAGTGACAGTATATAGAAAACTAACTGCAAAGTTTCATTTAGATAGCTTCAAAAATGAGGGACTAGTTCGCGTATAATCGGACAGACGGACGGACGGACAGACGGACGGACGGACAGTCGGACATGGCTAGATCGACTCGGCTGTAGAATATATATACTTTATAGGGTCGGATATGTCTCCTTCACTGCGTTGAAAACATCTGACTAAAATTAGAATATCCTGCAAGGGTATAAAAATAAAGCCTAATGCTACTACTAGCTTGAGCTTATCCGGCGAGTCACAGTGTCCAAAAAATTCTACCCCATAAAACATAGTCGGAATAAGAATGACCTTTGCTACCAAAAGTCTAATTTCTGTCGGAAGACAAAAATTGCGATTTTCTTTCTAATTACCTAAGGGCATTATTTATTGACTGATTGACTTAATTCTTAACGATACTTAATGAAACGAAGGAAGTTACCTTGCTTTCTAAAGACTTATTTCTTCTAGTCATGATAGAACAATTTTTGAAGCCAAATTAATTTCATTTGAACGCGCTCAACAATTAAATAAAAAACGACGGTCCACCAGAAGGATCTAAGAGATTTTAAACTACTTAGAGTCACTTTGCAATCTAAGTTACATTAAGTACAAATAAATACTCCCAAAGTGCAGCCGTGTAGACGTAAATGCTGCGGTTGGGTTTCAGGAGTCTCAGCAGCCCAGACCGAGACTCAACCCTCAAGCTATTCTAGACTTTCTGATGTTTCGCTCCTTGGAAGTCACGTAGTTACTCCGCCTAAACACCACTTCATTTGACCTGTCGTCCCAGTTAAGAGCCCCTGAAAAATGCAGTGTGGGCTGCGATGCAGCGTTGCTTCGCTTAATGGGCTTTGCTTACCATTTATCCACACCATTGCGCCACCTACACAGAGAGGAAATATTTAAAAATCCTCTTAAAACTTTCGACAGTAGTCTGAAGACAATCAGTACTAAGGGGCAAATATATTAGTAGATTTGCTTTGTCTATCTATTGTTTTTCTCCGGTGTGTCGTTTAATAAAACCGGGCGCCGCCGAGACACCGCACAGTTAAGTATAATTACCAGATCCAACACCTTCTTAGCAAAGGGAAAAGGGTAAGGCCAGGTAAGGGTAACCCCCTGCCGTCCACGAAAAAGGTTCCGAATTCTGTCGCAAACTGGTTTTCAATTAAAGTGTTTTTGATTTCTTGTTTAGCCTTGGATTCAAAAAAGGATGAAGAAACAAAATTAACTTAACTTTCGCAAGCCGAAGTTAATTTACCCTTGCAGTAGAGCTGGAGAAACACCGATGTTTTTGAATATTGAACTTTCGATATTTTTTGTAAGAAATCGTCAATGTATCGATAATTCATATTTTTTCTACAACTTATTTCTAAAACAATATTATTTTGTGGAAAAATTAACAGTAATAGAAATTGGGGTTTTATTCATATAAAAAAAATAAAACGAAAAATATTGAGTCTGATCCTTCAGACATTTTTTAACTTGTATGTATATACAAGTATAGTTCTTTTAATTAAAAAAACAAAACAATAATATATCGATACTCCCGCTCTAATACCAGCTGCAATAGAAAGAAGTCTGTTCTTAACGTTTTACAAATATAATTCCAAAGCTGAGAAACTGAGTTGAAAACTGAACTCTGGAAACGGTCGAACGAAAGAACACGATGATTGGAGAATATAGGGTCGCATATGTCTACTTTACTGTATTGCCAACTTCTGCATAAAATCATAATACCCTTTGCAAAAAAAAAAGAAAAAAAGTAAATAGCAATTGTTGAAATTGCAATCAGGTGTGAATAAAGCTCGGATCCGGATACGGATTTAAATTACATTGAATGCAGCTAATGATGTCGAACAATTTTTCATATTTGTTGCCTGGATATCCCTTCTTCCCCCCTATCAGGAGTCCAAAGACGAGAAATGTAAAGGTTACCGACACAGACTCGTGAAAAGCACTCAAAAAGATTATTTAATTATCTTCGTCATTGGCATTTTCTTTGCCAGCTGGAAAATGTAGAAATTCGCGATTTCAAACATAAAATCACTATATTATGAAAAAGCTAATGAGAATCAAAAAATTATGATAGGTAAAATATAAAACCAGATGAGACGCAGGGATACCCATGTGTGGGTACTAGGAGAAATGGGCATTTGATCCCTGAAAGGCGGTCAGTCGACAATTTTTAATTAATCAAGCAGAGGAGTCCGAAGACCAAAAGCATTTTCATTTAAAGCTAAGGTAATTGAAAACAAGTAAGGGAGCTTACTTTAACAAGCCAAAATGTATATACCCTTGCCTTTGAAAACAAAAATAAAACTAGCAGGAAATAAAAAAATGTATACAAATTATAAAAATTGTGTTTTAATCAAATTTAAATAACATTATTTTAAAATCGAATAAATTAACTAAATACCCATTTGAAATAGCTGATATAATCAGGGGACTCCCTACACGACTGAATTACTAAAAATAACGGAGATACATATATTGCGATAGTTGGTCAATGTTTTCAGTCGGATAGGGAACGGACCCAAAAAAAGTACTGGACTGACTTGTTGAGTAGCTGTCAAAGTGGAAGGCAATAAAAAGGAAGAAGAGAATAAGAAAATTCTGCAAAAAGGCAAGAAAGCTAACTAATTACATGTCCGAGTAGCTTTACTTATACTTGTAATGAAGGAATATAATGAAAGGTAATGAATTATTTTTTTTTTAGTATTGGGTCGATATTTTCACAGACGTTTGAGTCGCTGAACGCCTGAAAATATCGTATAAGGAGTTTGTATGGGACCACCTGCCGATTTTTTAATTAATTCAGTCGTATAGGGAATCACCTTAATATACATTATAATTATAAATCTTGAAATACAACAAAGTAATGGCAAACCTTCATTTACCTATACATATTATATTTAGTTTGCCATTTACATTTTAGTCTACATTTAACGATTATTTCTGTGGCAGCTATAAGATATTGTCGTCAACATCTCACGGTCATTTCTATGGCAGTTATAATATATGTATATATATATATATATATATATATATAGTTGTCCGATTTGCATAAATTTAAAACATAATTAATTAAAATTGACTATATCAGAATAAATAAACATTTGTTGAATAAGAAAGGAAACTAGCTTAAGTATCAAATGTAGAGAATAACAAAAAAATACCTAAATTCTGTTATAATAATAAGTCGCCAAATCTAAAATTTGATGAAAATATGTTGAGCAACAGTGGTTATGATTTTTCTTTTATTTCTCTAATGGCAGCTATAGGATGTAGTGATCCGATTTTCATAAAAATTAAAAATAATAAAAAGTGGTCAAATATCAAATTTGGTGAAAATATTCAAAACTGATATAATTATAATTTTTTTAAAAACAATTTTCCAATTATTCCTATGGCAACTATATGATATAGTCGTCCGATCCGGCCTATTCCGACATATGCACGAGTGAGAACATATAAAAGACTAACTGCATAGTGTTATTCAGACTAGTTTGCGTAGGAACAGACTGGCGGACAGACAGGCGGGCAGACAGGCGGACAGACAGGCGGACAGACAGGCGGACAGACGATCATGGCTTAATCGACTCGGCTGTTGATCCAGATCAAGAAAATAATATATATATATTAGGGTCAGAAATGTCTCTTTCACTACGTTGCAAACTTCTGACTGAAATTATAATACCCTGCAAGAGAATAACAAACAGAACTTACTATTTAAAAGCAGCGAAGTGTTCAGTCAGTTTTCAACATATTTTCATAAATTTTGGGATTTAGCCGTTTTTTATTATTCCTGAATTTCGGTTTTAATTCCATGAAAATCGGTAGACTATATCCTATAGCTTCCATAGGAACATCAGCAAAATAAAAAAAAAACAAAGCTTAGCCGTTTTTCAAAACCATTTTCATCAAATTTGGGATTTGGCAACTAATTATTATTCCAGAGTTTCGGTTTTAATATTTTGTTTAAATCCTGCAAGGGTTTACAAACTACGGTGAGCCGAAGTGAGCTTCCTTTCTTGTTTCTATTAATTTCTTTTTTCTATGCCACAAAACTAACAAACTTATAATTTCTATAAAACAGTTTTTCTGTTCTGTTGTTCTTATGGCATTATGATGCTTATGAGCTGGCAAATATAACGCTAAAATCGAAATTTTTGGAAAAAATGATTACTTGGCCGGCCACTTTAAAACATGTTTGCATCTAATTGAGAAATGTATATTTTACTAACAAAATAATAGAAAAAAATTAATAAATGGTTTTAAACCATTTTTTCTGTACTTAGACACACAACTTTTTTATTATTTTAGACGTTGGGTTTAAATTTTATGAAAACCGAATGACATATAAACATAGGTGCAACAGAAAAGATCGTTAAATGTAGTCGAAAATGCGGAACTATGAATGTCAAACTTTAACTGTACAACTTTAAATAGATACGTATATATAGGCAAATCTAAAAACTTAATTATTTAGGATATGTACTATAATTTTGTATATAATTCCTATTTGTTTTCTCTTCATTTGATCAAGTCGGATTGATTGTTAATGTTCCAATTGTTAACGCCTGTATAACTGGTTATAACTCTGTATGGTATTAGGTAAATTCTTGGGATGGTACTCTACCTGTGTGCAGACGTGTATGCTGCTGGACATGTGACAACTGCTTAAATCTACGATCACAGTAGGAACACTTGTAGGGCTTCTCGCCGGTATGGACACGAATGTGCTGGACGAGCTGGTGGTTGCTGGAGAAGCTTTTCATGCACTGCTGGCACTGATGCGGCTTGGTGTCCGTCCCGAGCCCTGGCGTGATGCTACCACCAAGATTAGAAGTCCCAGTTACACCGCCACCCAAACCGACGCGGGGTATCTGCTGTTGGATCTGCTGCATGGCGCTCTTGTGCATGAAGAGCTGCAAAGGAAAATGTTTCGATTAGTATGACAATTGTTATAAATAAAAAAGTTATAATTATATTCACTCAACCTCAACGCCTCAAGAATCTCACAAATACTGCTCGCGCGCCTTAGATTATTACTAGCATTTATAGACCTTACTTGTATTTCTACTCGACATTTCTTTCAGCATTAAATTTTTTGTTTGGGTATTGTTTATGATTAAAAATGTGTACCTTAGCATGTCTTACAAGTGTTATACAAGTCAGCATAAACTGAAAAATTTCGGACTCTATTAAATATTATATACATATGTATGTACATAAGCAATTATATAAGTGAGCTTATTTTCGTGCAAGGTTATCCACACAATATTGCTGATTTCGTATAAACCAAAATTGGGCCAATACCAAACCATAGCATATGTAAAACAAATAAAGAAACAAGAAAGAAAGCTAACTTCGGCTCACCGAAGTTTGTATTCTCTTGCAGAATTTAAAAAAAATTTAAACCGAAAATCGTGAATAATAATTAGTTGCCAAATCTCAAAATTGAAGAAATTGGTTTAAAAAACTGCTAAGTAATGGTTATTTTATATTTTCCTGATTTTCCTATGGAAGATATAGGATATAGTCGACCGATTTTCACGAAATTAAAACAGAAATTCAGGAATAATATAAAACGGCTAATTCTGATGAAAATATGTTGAAAACTGATAAAGGTATGTATGTATTTATACCCGCTACCCATAGGGTAGAAGGGTATTATAACTTTGTGCCGGCAGGAAATGTATGTAACAGGTAGAAGGAGGCATCTCCGACCCTATAAAGTATATACATTCTTGATCAGCGTCAACAGCCGAGTCGATCTAGCCATGACCGTCTGTCTGTCTGTGTCTGTCCGTCTGTCCGCATGAACACTAAATCTCAGAGACTATAAGAGATATAGCTCTACTTTTTTCCAAAGTATTTGTTATGCTTGCACGCAGATCAAGTTTGTTTCAAATTTTTACCACGCCCACTTCCGTCCACGCAAATCATCAAAAACGAAATTAAATCATCTAATTTTAAAGCTAGAGTCGCGAATGTACATTTAGAACTATAGTCTGTGTGATTTGGTTGCGATCAGATAAAAATTGTCGAAGTTATTAAAGAAATAATTTTGTATGGCCACAAACGGCTGCTGCAGCATGCCTTATTTGGCTGACCAATTCTAACTAAATATTCTTATTAGTTCTTGATTGTGATCGGATAAGAATCGTATAAGATATTCGAGAAGCAATTTTAATAAATGGTAATAATTATTAGCCGCTTTAATGCAATAATAACGCGTTTTTACACACATAGATACACGTGTATGATACACGTTAATGCAATAATAACGCGTTTTTACACACATAGATACACGTGTGTGTATTTTTGTATGCATGTTACACTTGCGTTTGCATTTGTCCGTTATGTTCAAAAATATATGAACTATTTACTATGGCTAGCGGGTATCTCACAGTCGAGCTCTCTCGACTGTAGGTTTCTTACTTGTTTTCTTTTATTTTCCTGATTTTTAGTACGGAAACCGAAATTCAGGAATAATATAAAACGGTTAAATCTCAACATTAATGAATATATCTTAAAAACTGACATAGTTATTATTTTTTTTCTAAAAATTTTCCGATTTTCCCTATGGCAGCTATATAATATAGTCGTCTGATCCGGCTCGTTCCGACATATGTACGAGGGAGAGTATATAGAAGACTAACTGCAAAGTTTCATTTAGATATCATTCAAACTGAGGGACTAGTTTGCGTAGAAACGGACAGACAGACAGACGGACAGACGGATATGACTAGATCGACTCGGCTGTTGATCCTAATCAAGAATATACATACATATGTATATACTTTATTGGGTCGGAGATGTCTCCTTCACTGCGATGCAAACTTTTGACTGAAATTTTAATACCCAGCAAGGGTATAAAAAGCTACATACATGGAATTTGAATTTGAAATATGCTACTTAAGCTCAAAACTGTTTATATGTATATCCACCAAAGGAGCAAATCAGCCCCAAATTTGTTTTTTGATTTGACGTAAAGTAATACAATTAATTGTAGATTTGATTTGTTTTCTTTATAATTATGTAACATGTCGTCGGAGAAACACGCCCCGCTGTGCTGCTGTTTTTTTTTTTTTTTTTTTTTTTAATAATACATATATACAAATCCCATTTGCTGGCTGTTGGCTGGAGACCGTTGGCTGTTGGCTGACTCTGGTCATAACCGTCCGCCTTTTGGGCCTCTTAAGTCTGCGTTTGCTTATGCGGCGATTCAAGTTGGAAAAGGGAAAAGGACAAAAAAGGCAGCAAAGCAAGTATAAAAATTGCATTATTCTCCCGGCAAAATAACCGGAGTGGCCGTCGTTACTGCCAGTTGGAAACAAACACTATAACCGGATTTCGAGGCTCCTCGCCAACCAACCAGAGAGAACCAGCATGAATTAGTTTTCGCTTTTTTTCATATCGGATAGTACACTTGCAAAAATATGGAACTGATTTTAAGAGTATTACGGGCGATATCAGTTTTCCTACGATGAACAAATTATCTTTATTTTTATTGAATGTTTTGTTATTTATAAATTATAAATTAAAAAAAACTTCTAATTTCTCTTTTTAAGAAATCTAAATTTTACCAACAACGAAAATAATGTAATATTATTATTATTTTGTATTTGCTTAACTAATTTAAAAAAACCTCATTCCTACTAATATTTTTTTAAACTAGAAAGTCTTCTTAAACCTTAAGATATCTGTGGTTCAGATTGTGTCCGGGGGCTAGCCATATTGATTTTATACTTGTATCTTTTATTTATATTCTTGGCTGCTTTAAATTGGTTTTTTTTTACATATGTTTATGGAAGGAAAAACCCCGATAAGATATATCGACAATAATATCGCGGTCAATAGTATATTGAAGAAATATATAGAACATTATCATTCGTTGTTAAAATATTGTATAAAAATAAAAACATTTGAAATAAAAACGTTGCGCAACGGTAATATTTGAGATTTATGTGCTGGTATATTAATATTTTCTGAACTAGTAAAGAGATTTCTTTAAATAGTATAAAAAAAACCTCCGTAATAAACAATTCCATTCATAAAAAGTCAATGGACAAAACAGGAGAGTGAGGAAGAGCGCGAGAATTAGAGAGAGACATGACAAGACATAGAGAGAGAGAGAGAACAACAAGATGGGACGGACATAGAGATAGAGAGAGGGAGAGAAAAACCAAGATAAAGTCGTACTTAAGTTGCGTTTTTTGTTTTACTTACGTTGCGTTTAATTTTGCAGTTTCAATTCATTCTGTATTAATTTTTTTAAATTATTTGCTTATGTACCATTACTTCCCCCCTAAAAAAATACCGACCCCTAACGTACCAGCAATTGAAAAAAAGGGATGGACTTAAGTCCAGGGGACGGCGCTCCTTTCTTTCACTCTATCTTAGGGGTAGCGCAGCGCAGAGGAGGCGGTAACCATCGCTTCTTTTCGTTCTCAGTCACACGGGAGCTGAGGTGAGTGGTGGCGAGGTGAGGGGCATCGTGAAACAAAAATGGTTGAAAAAAATGTGTAGGGGTGGACAACAAATAAGTATAAGCTGGGCTAGGTACAATTTCTTGTGCCTTCTTTAAGTAAGATTATAGGTACATATACATACATACATATATGTACATATGTATGTCTACAAATATTCCGTAGAAGGTCAACAAGAAATTTGTTCTCGGATGTACAATTTCTTCAGGTATTCCCTTTATGGATTTTATTGTAAAAGAGGGAGTTGCCTTTAACTACTTGTGTATGTGTAACAACTATCGGGTGTTCGCTCAGTTTCATTTTCGATAGCTCGAAAAGGATCCGTGATATATTTTGAAAAAAAAAAAAAAAAAAAAATGTTTTAATACTAAGCTGCTTTTGTACAAATTGCGAATTTGTGTTTGTTCTAAGTCTACAAACATTTTTTTATGGTTTTGTTTTGCTACCCTGCAATACCATTCACTAACCACTTCTCCAACAGCAAATTCGGTGTTGCTGAAGAATAACCATTAAAATTATTGAAGACTTTTCCATGGGCATTGGCTGTCATTAATAACAATTCATCAACAGTTTTACGGCAAATTATCTCCAATTTACCAACAATTCAACAACAATGGATACATATCGGATTTTGGTAGTCTAAAAGTATTACGCATTTTTCACGCAGTAGAAACAATAATCTTAAAAGCACATAGGCAGATAATGCGGATTTATAATACCAACTCTCTCCAGTTAAAAAAAAAAATAATCAAAAATGTATACAAAATATTTATTGTAATTATAAAATAACAAACATGACTCCCGTTCTAATGAAAACAAAAATATATATTATAACACTCGGGTTACTCATATTATGAAGTAAGAAACTAAAAGTAATTTACAACTAAAAGCTAAATTAAAGATAAAACAAGGATATCGACTGGCTTGGCTGCTGGTCTAGTTTTTAGTTCCATTCGTGGCCAAGTTTTACTGTCTACTATCTCGCTTGGGTGTAAGTGTGCTCTCTGGGTTGGCGGTATGGGTGTGCAATATGTGTGTGTGTTTTGACGAGGGAAGAGTACTATACACAACGGAACAGATGCCAACTCACTCGTTGCAGGGTTGACCAACATTCTTCAAGGGTGCGTTCACTGATCGCGGCCGCGCTGCTCGACCGGGATAGCTGAAGCTGAAAAAAAAGTAAAACGGAAGTTTGTACATATCATATAATAATCGCACCATAAAAACAAGTTCTTTAGCTCCCGTTTTGCAGGGCTAAAAGCTAAGAAACATTCATACATATGTACGTATGTGTATGTATATTCCCTCATAAAATAATAATTACAACTTTTACTATTCTGTAAATGTAATTCCCTTAAATACTTAAACCTTGAAAATATGCTAAGAAGATGGCTTTAAAACCCTCCATTCGGTCAAACTCTATGAAGATGGCCTTGCACAGAGGCTGGCCACTTCATTAAAATTAGTTTGATTACTGCCAAAAATTCAGATTTTATGTTTAAATGCCCTAAAAATTGTAATATGAAAAACAGTTTTTAATTTAGTTTTATTTATTTATATATTTAATTTATTTAACTGGAATCAGGACTGTCTCCATATAAGTTTTTATTAAACCTTAAAAAGTTTTAAGGTGCTTAAAAGGTTTTTAGAAATCTTTATACAATTAAATATTGGTGTATATATGTATGTACATATATGTATACAGATTAATATATATATTTTTAAGTGTCGTTTTTCATTAACTTGAAAACCTATCTTTATATATTGTTTAATTTAAAGGTTTAAAATATATGTTTTGTTTTTTCATTGTACTGAATTAGTAAGCAAGGTTGACTCCTAGCTGAAAGCGAAAGACTACTGGATTATTCTTAATTTTGGCAAATTTTTGGTTCACACAAAGCGTTCAATAAATATCTTGGCCAAAGGTTTGACAGACAATGTTAGGGCATGATTTCAATTGTTTTCTTGAACTTAGCCAAGGAAACCGTTGGAACCTCTTTTTCTTTTAGTTAAAATAAAAAATAAAAACTGAGGAGCCCGTTTGTGACAAAAGATTTCGTGAGATTTGGACCTGCTTCCTGCTCTTTAGATTATATTGCAGAAGGAAATACGGCTTAAATTTAGAATTTAGAATTAAACAAATGAGAAATATCAAATAAAAGACAACTTTTCCCTGCATCGCTAAAAATTAAACATGAACAATTACATCGTGGTCCTTTTCACAGTCAAGTGTCATTTTGTATTAACCATTAACGTTTTATCTAAGGTATTGCCGATCGTTTAGCGAAGCAAAATGAAGCGGAACGAAACGAATACACGTCTGCTGTATTTCAAACATCGGGTTTATTCTTTTTTCGATTCAACGACTGCGATTTATTCTTCATGACTTGAGACTCGCGACACTTTTTTGAGACGTCAAAACTTGAATTAAAACCCTTTCGTCTGCTTTGAGGGTTAGAAAAATATGTGGCCCTGGTACAGATTTATATCAATGGATGTTTAGGATTTTTTAACGCGATTACGACTGGATTTTTAAGAATCCACATGACTTCCGCGGGAACAGAGCTTATTTTTGGAACTTTGCTTTGGTTATGTTTTGTAGAAAACGCGAGCGAGGAGAACACAACCTTACGGTCTGATGTCCTTTGAACTTCTGCCGGTGCCCCGGTGTGCGTTTATTATCAGCAAACGGGACATTGCGTTCATGAAAGGGGGTTCTTCTTAAAACTATCATGTTTGTTGTTGCGTCGCCGCCGCCGTCATCGTCCTCGTCGTCGACGTCGTCGTCGCTGCCCACTGAGTCGGACTTCTAATTTCATGTCTCTTTTCTCTACGCGGTATTATTATTGTTTTCCTTGAAGACGAAGTTGTAAAAGGCCGCAAGGAAAAGCTCCCAGAAAAGAAATGAAACATCTTGCGCTCAGCGCTCTCTCTTTTCTCTTGTTTTTTTTTGCTGAGACTTTAGTGTTGCGTTTAGTGTTGGAACGGAGGAATTGCTTTCAAACATCCAAGGGGCTGAAGGGGTTTTGTATGCCACCACACCTCAGCATACTGCATACACAAAAACACCCAAGCCTACTCACAGGACACGGCACAGAAACGAGGAGGAAAAGGATTGTTAATAGAAACGAACCCCGGCAATCGGGGTTACTTCAAGAAAAAGTACAGCAAAGTATACACTAAGCAGAAGGATAAGACTCTTTGCCTTCTCTGCCCTGCTTCTTTAGTGTAGCTTTCTCGCTCTGTCACTGGCCATTCGCACTCGCATCCCCTCAATCCCTTGGCATCGGTACAACCTCCGTCATTTCCCACTGCCCCTCCATTTATTCCATTTATTCCATTTTTCCTTTGCACTTTCTTTTTACTCTCTCTCTCTCTCTCTCTCTCCCTCTCTCTCTCTAAGCGAACGGAAAAATAAAAAGAGAGAAAATCTCTTTCCTCCAAATACTTTTTCTGTGTACTAAAATCTGGTTTGTAGAGAGCGCTAACGGACTTGCCCCTTTAGAACAAAGCTTTTAAATTTCCCTGGGGTTGTCTATGGCCCTTGATGAGTGTTTATATTTTTGTTGGGGTGTTTAGATCAAAACTCTTAAAGAGAACACTAAAAAAGTAAGCTCTCACTTGGCCGAAGAGAGGACTTTTTGGGGGATAGAAGGCATCCGTCGTCTCAAAGTATCAGTGGTCAACAACACAACAGTTAGAATTAAAACTTTTGTGTAAAAATTAGAAAAAAAAGAAACCACTTTCAAGGACGTTAATTCATGCCTTGTTCATGGTAACGGTACCTCAGTCGAGTTCATGATTTCCAGAGTCTTTAGCTGAAAGGCTCTACTGCTCTCGGGTCTCCCAACAACGCTTGCCACACTAAAAATTTTTTTTATCTGTAGTATCTTTGTAGCACTGGTTCGCATTAAGATCAAATTCATAAAGTAGTTGAAAAAACAATTACCAAAAATCTACACATTGAATTTAAGCGCGGAGGAGGGGTACTATTCCAACATGTATTTACTTATTTTTGTGGGAATAGTATTAGGGAAGCCACTATAGGAATATTACCTGAATATCGTTGGCCATTTTATCCTTGTTGTATTTAATTTCGGGCGTTGAACTGCCGCCGGAGGGCGTTATTGAATGCTGCGGCGACTGCTGCTGATGGCTATTGCTGATGATTGTCGTCGGTCCAGACTCTGAGCCCGGAACCCCGACCGACTCCGCACCCGTTGCTCCGCATTCTTCTCTAGGGGGTCCTGGCGATAGAGTAGCTTTGCTGCCAAGTTCTGGCGGCGCCTGAGGACATCCTCTGCCGGTTATAACTACACTTTGTTGCGACTGAGACTCTGCATCGGTTGTGGACCCCACACTAGTCGTTGTTTTCGTCGCTCCCGGTCCTCTATCATCATAGAAATCGCCGGCATATGTTAGCTGCTGCTGCTGCTGCTGCTGCTGCTGATGGCAATCGGTTAAGGACTGTTGTCGATTCGGCTTAGACTCGACTTCCAGTTTCGGTTTGATCACGCACAAGCCATAGTTCTGCTTCTGATCCCGCAACGGCGATGACAGATTGTTTTGCATGGCAGCAGTAGACTTGAGATGAGCAGCAGCCGCAGCAGCGGCAGCCGCATTGAATAGGAAGTGATGGTTGCTCAGTTGTGGAGCTGCTGAGTCTTGCCCGGTATAGGATTGCTCATGTTCCTGTGGCATGTGTTGTTGCAGGCTCTGGTTATGAAGATGATGATGGTGGCTGGCTTCGATCTTCTTCGGAGCATTCTGGCCTGCCCCGGAGTCAGTGCCGGTAATACTACCGTCTTGGGGATGAATGTCTGACAACAGATCGGGCTCCTCCTGCGAAATGACGTTCGAATGCAAGGCGTTGTGATGGGGATGGGAAGTACTCTGATTGGAGTTATACTGATGCAATGCTGTTTGCAAGCCAAACGGAGCACGTGCCTGTTGCCAAAAATCAGCGGCATCCATATTCAAGTGGGGATTGGGTTTGGAATCAAATCAAGATGGGGGTTGCAATCAGGATTGGAATCGGGAACTGGATCGGGATCCAAGGAAGAGATGTTGGCGTGAACGCAAATACTTTTGAACTCAGATTTTTGGGCGTTGCCTCCCCAGTCCAACTGGTTCAGTGAGCCTGATAGCTAAAGCATCCTTATATCCATTATTTCATGTCAGGGTCTGTAAAGTAAGATATTCACAAGTGAGTTTGTGTTCAAAAATGCTGATTACTGCGAAAACAGAATTATTTATTTTGTAAAGATAGAAGTTGGGAACCGAACATTGAACACCTCTGTACATTTTTCTTCTATAGTTTTGCCATCTATTTTGGTTTTTAAAGTCTCTAAATAAGATTTCACGGCAGCAATTATTATATTAGTGTAATTATTGTCTACCTATCCGTGCCTTTTAAACTAGATCTAATAAGATTCTAAAAAAAGGATGTAAATAATGATGCGCCAGGAATTCTGTCTCAACCTTAACCCATAAAAAAGTTATTTGTATTATTTATATAATTAATTTTTGTATTATTATTGTATTATATGGCGGGAAATGTAGAATTTTATGGCACAATTGTATAATTATAATTCACAATTATTTGGCACAATTATTTTGACAAAATAATCGCTGTGGCAAAAACGGAAGTGTTCTCAAAAAATTGTCTACTTCTAGGGTGTTTTCCACTAAACTGTTTTTATACCCTTGCAGGGTGTTATAATTTCAGTCAGAAGTTTGCGAGGCAGTGAAGGAGACATTTCCGACCCTATAAAATATATATATTCTTGATCAGGATCAACAGCCGAGTCGATCTAGCCATGTCCGTCTGTCCGTTTCTACACAAACAGTCCCTCAATTTTAAAGCTATCTGAATGAAACTTTGCAGTTAGTCTTCTATATACTCTCACTCGTACATATTTCGGAACGGGCCGGATCGGACGACTATATCATATAGCTGCAATAGGAACGATTGGAATATTTTTCGAAAAAAAAAAAAAAAATTATAACTATGTCAGTTTTCAACATATTTCCACCAAATTGAATATGCCACTTAATATTATTTCAGAATTTCGGTTTTAATTTCATGAATTGGACGACTATATCCTATAACTGTCATAGGAGCAATCAGGGGTATGAAAGAATTCATAACTTCGATGTTTCTCAACATATTTTCATCAATTTTGAGATTTGACAACTTATTATTATTCCAGAATTTTGTTTTTAATTTTTTTTTTATTAAATTCTGCAATGATTACAAACTTCGGTGAGCCAAAGTTAGCTTTATTTTATTTTTTATTTATTTATTTTTTTTTTAAAAGACACAAAACGATCCTAATAATTGTTAATATTAAAGCTAAGATAATTATAAAAATTGATACCCTTCCAGGCTTCGTGGCATGCGGCATTATGATGCTGTACAACAAATCACTTTTCCCCTAATGATAGGAAAGAAACGGCATTTACGGCTTACCCTCCTCCGTTTTTTGCAAACTGTATTTTTTTTTTTTAACTTGTAAATAATCTTGTATGGAGATTATCTCCATAACCTCCACGGCCAGATATTCTTTTGCACTAAATCAGCTATTTGCCTTTCAAATATATGACACATCCATAGCTTTTAGTGTCTTAAAGTCCTGTTCCTTTAAGCGTCGACACACTTAAAACATTTTAAATTAATTCCTGTAGAAGGATCCTGTCTTTATAGAGTCTTGTGTTGCATCTTGGGCTTGTTTTTGTTAAGTCATTTTCATTGCTCATTTATAGTTTTTTTAGTTATAAAGCTGATGCTGACGGGACAGCATGGAACTTTGAAGACCTGAAGCAAACTTATTTCAGCATTTTCTTTCAGTATTTTAAATCAACTTCAATAATTCTTGATTTCTTTATTAATGTTAATATGTCAAAATATTAATGCGATAATAGCAGAAAGTAAGTGTTTGCGGTAAAACATACATTTTTGAGCAGATTTTCAGCCTTTTTAATTGATGATTTTGAGCAAAGCTACGATCAATGGTCAAAATAATTGCGCCGACTATAGTTTTTCAATTGTGATTTCCGATTCTTACCGCAACGGAGAACTAAGTTTCGTGGCTTTAAGTTCACTGCGCAATGATTTTGATCGTTTCACATTAAAGTAAAACTTAGTTCTGAATAGTTTTCGAATATGCTGCAATACATTTACTAGGATTTAAATCGTTAGCAGGTAAGGCAAAGGTTTACCTTTTTTCTTAAAACTTTCTTAATAATGTCCAACAAGTCTTGTATTTTTAATCGGTGAAAGATAAATGATTCATGGCTCATGTTCACTACAGCAGAATCGTTGAAACGAACTTTTTTAATTTGAAGTGTTTTTGGTTGCCAGTTATGAACTAAAAGATAACTTGGCGGCACGCGAGTCATAGAAAAACTAATTTTGCCGCCGCCACCGACCAAGTATAAATATGACGTTGACTGTTGCTGGGGTTCAAATAGTAGTATGTCTCGCGTTTAGAAATAGAAAACTTGTACACAAAAGCCGGAGTCGAAGACATTGCCACGTCGCCCATCGTCGTCAACGTCCTCGTTGGTGCGGCGCAAAGTAAGCCAAACGTCTTCGTTTTCCTGACCTCAGCCGCTAGGACCTTCGGCACCAAAATATATCCTTCGTCATTATCTTCGCCGTCTTCGTGTCGAGTCCGCCAAGCATCCTTGCCCATGCTCAGTATTCGAAGATGTTATTGTACTCTCTTTGAACTCGCTCTTAGTTGGCGAAATACTATATGTATGGCGAAAGCAAAATAGAACTGAGCACATAGGTCGGACTGCGATCTCGGCGAACAGAAAACAAAAGCATATATCCTACTTGATACTGGATTATGTTTAATTCTCAAAAAAAAAAAAAAAAAAAAAAAATTATAATAACTTTTGAGGCGGGACACAAAGGGCACAATTTTTATACCCTTACAGGGACTGCAAAGTTTAATTTAGATAGCATTGAAACTGAGGGGCTAGTTTGCGTAGAAACGGACAGACGGGCATGGCTAGATCGACTCGGTTGTTGATCCTGATCAAGAATATATATACTTTATGTCTCCTTCACTGCGTTGCAAACTTCTGACTGAAATTGTAATACCCTGCAAGGGTGAAAAAGGGTGTTAAAAAGTGTTATAAAAATTTCATGACACCGACTTTTAAGAAAAGTTTCCAGAACGTTCGCATATACACTCTATGCGTTAAAGCAAAATAATATCTCTGTTACTTTTCTTAAGAATAGAGTTCAGCTAATGTAGATTTTCCCAGAATCCAATTTGTACTGTCTTTAATTAAAAACTTGACACTTGAGTACAGAAGTCTGTGTTAAAATTAAATGCTAATAGAGATTTTTAAATAAATAAATAAATAATTAGCAAGGATATTCAAATAATTGGAGATTTAAGTATTAAGAATTAAGGAAGTACTTATTTACCTTGAAAATCCATTTGGATCCTGGCGAAAGCTTATGACGCTTGTTTATTTGTTTTCAACCCTTACCTACTAGTACCGGCTGACCTTCTGTTTTAGTTTATTTTTATTTATTTATTTTTGTAATATATATTTTTAGCATGAGTTAAAAACATAAGGCCGGAATAAGGCACACGGTTACGGTGTCGCGAAATATTTCATTCTTCGCCAAAAATGTTCTCGGTTTATGCTCAAAATAACAAACTCATGTTGTTTTTTATGTTTGGATTCCAGTTAGTTTTAGTATATAATAAAAGTTTACATCACATTTTGTTACCCGATAACTTTGGCTTACGATTTACGCTCCCTATATAATTGTTGACTTTCTTTTCTAAAAAAGTTCTTCGGTTTCTCTTCAATACATTTTTAATTATGGTTATAAAAATATAGTTTTGATGCTAATTATCCTTTAATTATCCTTAAATGCGGTGTAGAATAAATCTATTTCAATAAAAAATATGTCTTATTTTATCGTCTACAAGTATAATTTTTGGTGACTGTTCTAATAATATGATATAGTGATTGGATATTATTTCGTATTTCTATTTGGGTATTTAATAAAGTGTAAATTTATTAATCTTTATGTGTCTTTAATATTACAAAAAGTATTATTTTACACTAGTGGCCTCGAGAGGGCTGTTGACTAAGGGATGTGACAAATGCTAGCTGTATGGTATGTGGTATTTGTATTTCAAACTGTTTGTTCCGGTGTCAGTGTGTCTAGTGAAAGCAATCAATTGATGTATGTTGTTGCTGTATGGACTTTCCAAAAATACCAAGATATCTAAATATATTCGTCAGACATAGGTTATATATACAAAAAGAATATTATTTTACGTAGTAATGCTGATTCCTTGGAAGTAACTTTAAAGTATATATTTATTTATTCTGTTGGTTGGATCTTTCTTTTTACATGTTTTTCCTTATTTTGTCCTTTTTCTTTTGTACTTTTGATTTCAATTTTGCAGCATTTTATACGGTCATTTATTCACGCGTTTTTGTTAGTGGAACGCTTTATATTTGTAGGTTTTTAAAGGGATGGTTGGTCGTTGGTCGTGGTTTTTGGTTTTGTTTTTGATTGGTTTGAATGGTAAGTTTATAATTAGTTTTTTAAGGTTAATTACATAAATTATATAATTAATTGCATCTGTTCTATTGCTTATAAAACTGAAAGGTGGTTGAGTTGTTGGATTGGTTTGATCTCTTAATACGGTTATTAGTATTATTATTTCATTGAAAAACGTTCTTTGGTCTATTGTTTTTTGTTAAAATTATGATGATCTGTAAAAAATTGAGAGAAAATATAAGTTAACAAGTCAACTATAGTTATTATTGTTTTCTTAATTCACTATTCACTGTAGCTTAACACGATTTAAGTATATTTATGCACACATTTTATAAATAAAAACGCTGCGCGAGGGTCAGGACGATCCGCAGTCTGTTGTTCTACTCCATGGAATATTGCGTCTGTGAATGCCAAAAAGCCGCATTCGATAAAATAATTTGAGAATAAAAATCATCATCATCACCGACTCTAGGGGAACACCTACGTGGCAAGGGGAAGAGCTACTGGGGACAGGCGGCGTGCCTTATTATAAGATAAAAATGTTGTGTGCGTTAAACAAAAAGCGAGAACAACAACAATATAAGCAGCGGATATGGGGACCCAGGTCCTTGCACTCGGACTGAGAGGGCAGCGGTGGATTCAGCGCCGGCGCTCTTGGCAACACAACTGCAGTTGCAACTGCAATGTCAGTTGTGCTTTCGGACATGGTGCAACCAGACACTGTCAAAAAATAGTCTTGCCTCAGATATGACATTTAGTTTCGACTTAAACTAAGACCCTGTTTTCACTCGGTTATTAAGTTATTGCGTCACCTATCGAAATCGAAGCTAACGCACGTACATAAGTGTAAGTTCACTATAAAACCCATTGAATTTTTCTTATGTTTAATAGCTTGATGGTTAATTTAACAAAAACTGTTGTGGCGAAATGGTTGTTGTTGTTGTTAGCTCATTAATTTAAACACCATATAATTATTTAATATATGTATATGTTTTTGTAATTTGTTGTTAAAAAAGATTTACAGATATAGGGGTTATTAAGAATCTCCCAAATCCTAGGTACTGAGTGGAGTTTTTATGATTTTTTTTTGTATGAAAATTTAAAGTAAATTGCCGATTTACTTAGGTTGTTAAATAAAACAAGAAAGGAAGCTAACTTCGGCTCACCGAAGCTTATATACCCTTGCAGAGTTAAAAAAAAATTAACACGGAAATTCTGTAATAATAATTAGTTGCCAAATCTCGAACATGATGAAAATGGTTTGAAAATCGGCTAAGTTATGGTTTTTTTTGTTTTTAATTTTCCTGATTGCAGCTGATGGCAGCTATAGGATATAGTTGGCCGATTTTCATGAAATTAATATTGAAATTCAGGATTAATAAAAAACGGCTAAATCTCAACTTTGATGAAAATATGTTGAAAACTGACAGTTTATTTCTAAAAATTTTCCGATTGTTCCTATGGCAGCTATATGATATAGTCGTTCGATCCGGCTCGTTCCGTCATATATACGAGTGAGAGTATATTGAAGACTAACTGCAAAGTTTCATTCAGATATCTTTAAAACTGAGGGACTAGTTGGCGTAAAAATGGAAATTTTAAATTTTACAAGACTACATAATTAGTGCTTTTCTCAGTGCAATTGCATTAGCTGACGCAAACGCTGTGTCGATAAGCCCACGGACGCGATTCGCTCTTTGTGCATTTTAGTGTGTGTGTGTGTGTGTGTGTGTGTGAGTTGGCACTAAATATGTCTGACCCATGCCACACGCGTTTCCAGATGCATTTAAATTGCATCATCATCCCTTTGCGCTACCCCGCGAAAATGATTACTCTCACACACATGGCACACACACAACACATCGGCAGGGGCGGCAAAAGTGCACTTTTCGGTTGCAGTCGTTCGCGTCTCTCCGAGTTGCATTTCCGCTAGTAACATCCCTTATATATATACATATATATATGTATATGTATGTATATATGGCACTGATGACCACTGCAACCACCACCCAAAATAAACCCCAACCTGCTGGCTGCAGACCTGCTGTTTTGTTGAAACCACAGCCAGAGCCATGAGCCTGAATCCTAAACCTGGTGGTATGCAAATTTGTGCATGATTTAATGTCTACTCAAGGCCTTCGCATGGTCACCTCCTCGCTCCTGCGTCCGCTCGTGCCTCCTGCTTTTTTCGTCCCTTTTTCGCACACGGTCATAGCTCTATTTGCTGTCTAGCTTATGTTTATACATTGCACTTTACGTCGAATGTGTGTGTGAATACATGTTTTTGCCTGCCAGATCTGGATGCATTTCCGGTATATACAAAACAGACACATCTTTGCCAACGGAGTACATATGCACCCTCCGAACCCAAATCGTGTGTGTATGCACACATATAGATACATATTTACATTAATACATATATCGTAGGAAAGTCTAACGCTGTTTTGTACCGGATGTTTAATCGATTTTCCTCCAAGCAAATCGACTTGCATCGATTTTCAATTTGCTTTTTTCCAAAGCCATACATACATACATATGTATGTACAGACCACGTCTACGACTTAAGACTGTTCATAAACAAAATAAAACACAGTTTTTTGCTGTTTCTCTTTTCATTTTATTTATAATTATGTCAGCCAATCCGAGCTTGAGCCAGACTTAAGTTTAAAACATTAACAGTCTTTAAATAAAAACAAATTTATTGAAAATCTGTTGAAAAACTGCAGAGTTATGTTTTTCTTTTATTTTCCTGTTTGTTCCTATGGAAGCTATAAGATATTATCGTCCGATTTTCATAAAATTAAAATCGAAAATCAAGAATAGTATAAATAATATGGCTTAATCCTAAATTTGATAAAACAAGAAAGGAAGCTAACTTCGGCTCACCGAAGTTTATATACCCTTGCAGAATTAAAATAAAAATTAACACCGAAATTCTGTAATAATAATTAGTGGCCAAATCTCGAATATGATGAAAATGGTTTCAAAATTGGCTAAGTTATGTTTTTTTTTTTTAATTTTCCTGATTGTTCCTATGAAAGCTATAGGGTATAGTTGGCCGATTTTAATTAAATTAATATTGAAATTTTGAAATAATATAATATGGCCAAATTTCAAGTTTGGTGAAAATATCTTGAAAATTGACAAAGTTATGGATTTTTATTTTATTTTCCTGATTGTTCCTATGGAAGCTATAGGATATAGTCGGCCGATTTTCATGAAATTAAAATCGAAATTTAGGAATAATATAAAACGGCTAAACCTCAACTTTGATGAAAATATGTTGAAAACTGACAAAGTTAAAATTTTTTTTCTAAAAATTTTCCGATTGTTCCTATGGCAGCTATATGATATAGTCGTCCGATCCGGCCCGTTCCGACATATGTACGAGTGAGAGTATATAGAAGACTAACTGCAAAGTTTTATTCAGATAGCTTTAAAACTGAGGGACTAGTTTGCGTAGAAACCGACAGACGGACAGACGGACATGGCTAGATCGATTCGGCTGTTGATCCTGATCAAGAATATATATACTTTATAGGGTCGGAGATGTCTCCTTCACTGCGTTGCAAACTTCTAACTAAAACTATAATACCCTGCAAGGGTATAAATATGGTGAAAAAGTTGAAAAGTTAAAATTTTTTCTAAAAATTTGCCGATTGTTTCTATTGCAGCTATATGAGATGTTGCATTCATAATTTATGTTTAAAACCAGCAATGTTTGTAGAACCCTATTTGATAACAAATTTTAACTTCTGTAGAGTAAAACTTTGTCAAGCTCGTCTCGGTTATTATCAGTGGTAAACTGTGATTATCCATATTCAGTTGCCCTTACGTGCCCATGTTAACGTTAACGATATTTTCAGCAAAGCAGTTTCCTTTGACATTGAAGGCCAAATCTTTGACGATTAAAACTGGTTTATTTATTAAACATCTTAAAAAATATAATAATTAAATTAAAAGTTCTTCATTTTATTTCTTATTGGGTAAATATTCCATACAAATTTCTAACTTTATGCCCAAATTGGACACTGCGCGTAAATAAAAGACGCAGACTGATTACAAATAAAATAAAATAAAATGAAAAAAGTAACAAAAAAACAAAAATAAAATATCAAACAATAAAATCATTGGACCTAAATGTTGTCCGATAACTTTATTGTTTGTTCAAAAAAAGGACTAGACAAAAATCAGCTGTGTTTCTTCTTGACTTATAACTTGACCTTGACTATAAGCTCGTTAATATTTTTAATAAAATAAAATTAAATTATACCTACACATTCAAATAAACTTCGTCAAAGTGTTCAAGCCGCTGGGTTACGGGAAAGTGTAGAAAACTAATTTTAACGTTTACGAAAGTGTATCAAATGAAATCAGTGTCGTTCGAGAGTCAGTTAGAAATGGCCAACATATGTAAAAGGAACAATTAGCGGCACCGCATACATACTTAATAAAATTTAATACAAACTCACCTTAAATACTATTAAAAAAAAATTACAACATTTAATTTACAATTTACAAACAATTTTAGCTCACAACAATTTTTTTCACTTAACTTAATGTCGGTAAAAATCCCATATTTTGTATTGAGTGATTATTTTCCACTTGTGACCTCAAAATCGGTCCTTTTCATTTGACATTGGCACGCAAACGTCATTAAATAAATGGTTGTGAGCTTAACATTTTTGTGAATTGTAAATTTGTTTGAAAATTTATTCAAATTTTATTTACATTTAATTTTGCAGTGTCGTACAAGCCGCTATTAGTTCCTCTTATGTTGGGGGCACGGAACTGATTCCCAAGTATTGATTGTCATTTGATGAAATTGCGCCGGCGCACAGTACGTGCATATGATAAATAGTAGAATTGTATGAAAAACAATGAAATTAAGTCTATTAAATATTAAGTAGCTAACAAAAATGGATCAAGCGGTTCAACCAGAAATAAGCCGGAATACGAGAAAAAGGACGCAGAGGCCGAGTTCCTCGCTGCCCAGGCCCTGGTTCCGCCGGCGTGGAAGTGCCACGGCCAACAGGCGACCCATCCGTCGCCGGCAACGGACATTAGAACCCATCAAGCTGGGTGCAGGCAGTCGGCACCGCGCCCGTCCACGCTCCTGCCAGATCAATGGCAGCTCCAGCCGGCCGCGCCACCGCTCCCGGCCGCGCCGATGTGGCGGAGGCTACGAATTCCGGGTATGACGAGCCGGGGCCATCAGTGGCAGCCCCGCCGCAGTTCCCGCCCTCTAGTAGTAAGTATATACCAGTGTATATAATTATAGTGCGTGTGCTTGTATACAGTTAAAATGAGCAGCTTGTTTACACACTTATGTAGATACTATGTGCATGTTCGTAAATAGTATATACCCGGACTGCCATTCTCATTGTCCATTGTAAAAATCGTATAATGCGATTCTGTTAAAGTGGAACTAATACAGAACATATGTACTTACTTTAGACTTGAATTTATTCATAGATGTATGGTTCAAAATTCACAAGACTCATAAGATCAATCTAAACTCAATTCTCTTTTAAATTTAAATTTAAAGACGCGTTTGAAAAACATCAATAAAGTAATTTTACCGATTCACCAGACATTGATTATTGTTAGCATTTAGAAATAACGTTCCATTGATCGACGCTTAAGCACAATTTGTAAAAATAAGAACTAATACGAAATCGTTAAGGATAAAAACAATCACAATATAAACTGCGTTAGCTTATATATTTCAGAAATATAACATTCAGAAATACAATTATGCGTAATATATGTCCAGAAAACAAAAAAGAATGCCCGGGCCCACATAAATATGTACCTATAAATATCCACGTACAGTGTATTATTATTTTTATTTCAGTACATATATAATGTTTTATCAGATATATTATATGCTTTTACTGGGAACTAGCGTTTTCATGGCAGCCTCATGAGCCAACCTCAATAATTATTTTCTATTTGGAAATATACATATCTAACCATAAACATGCATATGTACATGTTTATATATTCACAGGATGCGAAGAAATACATAAGTAAACATGGGTGAATGTGCATACAAAGCTCTTATGGTAATTGGCATGTACTGTGACTGTTGCGGAGCACCGAGTTCATACTTATAAATTAATAAATACAAGGCGCGTAGGCCTTCCCAATCTAGTCCACTCTTGACATCCTAAAATATTATAAAATAATAGATTATATTTTAAGTCAGCACGTCTGGTGCATTGTTAATGTTTTAAATTTAAACTTAAACATATATATATTTATGATTAATATTGTAAAACGGATTAGTAAATAGATGATACATTTTTGTATTTTTTATACCCTGTACCAAAGGTACAAAGGTATTATAGTTTTGTGCGAGTGCAATTTTCTGTTAAAGGCAGAAGGAGGCGTGTCAGACCCCCAAAAGTTACCAAAATATTGATCAGGACCACTAAAGGACTTGAGATAACCATGTCCGTCTGTCCGTCCGTCTGTCTGTATGAACGCCTTGACCTCAGAGACACCAAACTTGGGATTTAGACTTCTTATGCCTGCACGCAGATTAAGTTTGTTTCAAATTTTTGCTGCTCACCTTTTTGGTGGAGCTATTTGAAATAAACCATATATCTCCCAAATTTATAAAGTTGTGTGAACCATATTTAAAACCTGTATGTATTTTATCAAAATACACAAATTTCATTGCGATCGTGCCATAAATAGCGGAGATATAGGCTTTTTACTTTATATACAAGAGCAGCCCAGGCAGAGGGCTCCAAATAAATCAAAACGTTCATTATACATTTTAGTTATGTTCACACTTTAGTGAAATTAAGATTACTTATTTCGAATTGCTTAGTGGTGCAGTTGTCTAAGCTGCAGTCAACTTGCGATGTTTTTATGTCAAATAAAATAAATTGTCACGGGTTCAAGTCCCGTCTGCAAAGAGTAGTTATTTATTTTTATTTTTTATAATTTTAACAATATATTTTTTTAAAATTTTTTTCTGTAAATCAAAATAATTATAGTATTTAAAAACCTTCTAATTTTTTAAAACTAAAAAAAAAAAAATTGTTTACACAGAAAAATATGCAGTTTACTCACTGATCTATCGACCTTGCTATTAAAGTGGAAGACATTTGCATTATATGTACATTTCTTTCCGTTTTTTTGTCTTACCTCCTTCTTTCATATAATTTTGGAACGCGCGTTGTAATGGTACAGGGTATTCTACTGTCGGGACGCCCGACTGTATGTCCATCTTGTTATAAACGCTACTCATAGGGTAGGAGGGTATTATAACTTTGTGCCGGCAGGAAATGTATGTAACACGTAGAAGGAGGCATCTCCGACCCTATAAAGTATATATATTCTTGATCAGCATCAACAGCCGAGACGATCTAGCCATGTCCGTCTGTGTGTCTGTCCGTATGAAACACTGGATCTCAGAGATTATAAGAAATAGAGGTCTAATTTTTTTTCGACAGTATTTGTTATGCTTGCACGCAGATCAAGTTTGTTTCAAATTTTTATCACGCCCACTTCCGCCCCCGCAAATCATCAAAAATGAAATCAAATCATCTAATTTTGAAGCTAAAGTCGCGAATTTTGGTATGTACATTAAGAACTATAGTCTGTGTAATTCCTGAAAATTTGGTTGCGATCAGATAAAAATTGTCGATGTTATTAAAGAAATGATTTTGTATGGCCACAAACGGCTGCTGCAGCATGCCTCATTTGGTTGACCAATTATACTAACTAAGAATTCGTTAGAATTAGTTCCTGATTGTGATTGGATAAGAATCTTATAAGATATTCGAGAAGCAATTTTAATAAATGGTAATAATTATTAGCCCCTTTAATGCAATAATAACGCGTTTTTACACACATAGATACACGTGTGTGTATTTTTGTATACATGTTACACTTGCATTTGCATTTGTCCGTTATGTTCAAAAATATATTAACTATTTACTATGGGTAGCGGGTATCTCACAGTCGAGCTCTCTCGACTGTAGCTTTCTTACTTGTTTTTTATTGGGGATGCCTCCTTTTCCTCCATTGTGGCCAGAATAGGCAAACAGTAAAAACCGTTTTAATGTAGAACCAAAGATATGTTAAAATATTATATATTCTTGGGAATACTTGTATTCTGATCAAATAGTAAAAAGTATTATTAGTTTCTTAAAACATTCTCCAATTGCACCACGTATTGTAAACCTTTAAGCTCTACATAGTTTCCAGTAAGGCAAGTCTGACCCCGAGACCACGATTTGCGGTCAGGAAAACAGATGGTTACGCACAGGAAGGGGCGCATAAAAAAGCATAAATTTAGCCAGCGCTGGGGATAACCTCTTAAGCTTATAGGTATTTCCGTGCCCGGTAATTGCGGGATATAATAACTTTTCGCCAGTGCTTAGAGACTGAAAAAACTGGAGCTAAGAAAGCTATGGACAATATCTTTGCGTCCGTCTTCTTAGCTCAATCCCAGGCGAATTCCTTTCTTGGGTATCTCATGTGCGAGAGACTCGCGAGTGTATCTCCATCTGACTTGAATCTGTACCTGTATCAGGAAGCTACACATATCTGCTGCCACGACATTCATTCATTTCGAGAAATGGAAGAAGTGGAGGAGTGACAAGTGACCATGGCTATAAATTATGTAGACCTAAATGGTATTTAAATCTTTTTGGAGCGAATCGTACCAAGATGATCAAAAACTAGTCAAATATGTATCTATATTGTACTATATTTTGAAAAGATACTTACTGTTCCTTTGGCTGTCGATCTGTGCATGGGCAGCAGATGTAAGCTAGCTGACATGACCACAGGGTCACGCAGACGCAAGCGCAAAAACAACCCCTGAAGAGGGTTAGGTCCCGGTCTGAGCCCCAATCGGTCCAGTTGCTCAGCTCTCTCTCTCTCTCTCCTCACCCCCTTCGAAAATCCATTACGCTGCTTTGGGTTTAAGAGGGGATTCTTAACGATGTACCAGATGGCTCCCAGTGAGTAACGGTACCGGCAACGGTGTATCAGCGATCATGCCGCCGAGGGTCGCTGCTCGCTAATTTATGCATACAAAGGACGGACAGCTAACGGCGGCAAAAGGGACAGCGGAAGCGGAGGAAAAACAAAAACCAAAAGCAATCACTCTGGAAGGGCAGACAGACATACATACATACATATGGAGGTAGGAAGGATATGGGTCAGGTCAGGCCGGAGTTGGACTTCAAAAGTGTTAAAAAGGGTTGAAATATTCGGACACTGATTTTTCTAAAACGCTTTAGGCTTCATCATCATCCCTATCCCCCGTGTCTTACCATAGATCATTTACATATTCTTCAATCAAAATGCACTACCGTTTTTTTCGGATTTTAGTGTACAAATATGAACACAAGCACAGGAGTACGAAGCACTTACTTACTTGAATTATACTTGTATATACTTATACTTGAATTATATTATACCATATATTATTATTATACCAAACCACATATAATACCTACATATTACATATTATCATTTTAGTCAGCAGTTTGCCACGCAATGAAGGAGTCATTTCCGACGCCATTACTTTCCAGTTTTCAACACATTTTTATCTACTTCGAGATAAAAATATTTCTTATTGTTATACAATTCAAATGTCTCAACCCAACTCTTTGACACTATTTGCTCAGGTGACTTCTGGCCCGAGTACGTTATAGTCAAGGAGTACGAGGCTCAAAGGAAGAGAAATCGGCCTGCGGGAATACAACTGCCCAGGACGTAGCAATCCTCAGTGTCCACCGCTGTACCTTCTGACTGCGGCACATCATGACCTCATAAATGGCTTGCTTCATTTATCTTTACCGCAAGTTAACCATGTCTTGTATTCTTTAAACCGCTTACTGGATCTATGCTTTGTCTCCGAACCTGCAGGCGTAAACCTAATCAGAGTATGCAACCTGAAGATCCTTATCATCCTACTTTCGAAGTGACTATCGGCACTGGGACAGTTTTAGCTACGACATCTGGTAGTAGATTAAACAGAGTCCGCTGATTCCGAAAGGCTGACTATCAGATGCTAAACACTTTAATAAGAGAATTTGATTCGTCTAATCTTTACATGCGCACGTTTAAAAAACGTAAAATCGTACTTAATCTTCATAATATAATATAATAATATAATATAATATAATATAATATAATATAATATAATATAATATAATATAATATAATATAATATAATATAGGAATTAAACTAAAGCTTACTTATTCTCGCTCTTCAACGTGTTAAGCCAGTATATTCACCAGGTCTCGATGAAATAGCGGGCCCTGTGCCTTTACTTCGTTAGTTCGCCCTATATTGGAGGTCCCCGCATTGAATCTGTCCAAAGGAAGTGTTTGCTTTTCGCCCTCCGTGGCCTACCCTGGGATGCTAACTTTAGATTACCGTCTTACTCTAGTAGGCTTTTCCTTTTTAATTTACCTTCTTTAGCCAACCGTAGGACGATGCTTGGCTTCGTCTTTTTACATAAACTTATTCACGGCCTACCTGCTAGGCCAGCTCAATTTCCATGTTCCCCGTCTTTCATCTAGAACTTTTATTCCATAAGTAGTTAGCCACTGTAGGCGTGAGTTTGAAGTACATGAACCCTTTAGGGTTTTATGTACTGGTTACAATCGCATTTTTAGTTGTATTGAAGGCGTGGGACTCGCGCGAAAAGAAATAAATTGAAAGGCGGTGGACTATATCAAACATAAAAACGATTTGTTAGTTGAGAAAAAAATGTAAAACTGTAAATTTAAAACAGTTATTGTAAAATTGTAAATATAATATGGGTATTAAAGTTAACATTAAATCGTTGTCTTTCCAAATGTATAATTTATATATATTAGATATGGATAGATTGTTAAAGATCCAGTTGTATGTGAAAGCGTGTAAAAAGTTTGCTTTCTTTGCCAGCTATATGATATCATCATCCGGTTTGTATATGATAGAATTGTAAGAAGAAGAAGAAGGAGACTGACTTCGCGAACCAATGCTAGCTTTCTTTCTTGTTTTCTATTATTTTCCCTAGCGTTGGTATGTTGTTCCTATGAAAGGTATATGATATAGGAATCCGATCTGGCTAATTCCTAATTATATAAGAAACTTCTTACTAAGTGTAAAAAATCCCGGCAAGGGTATGAAAATACTAAACATGTACGAGGCCATTTTCTTTTCCAAAAGCAACAAGGCAGCCCAACACTCCCACCCAACACCCAACGTCCAGCAAACCAACCCCCACCCGTCTAGCTTCCTTGGTACCTCCCTTCCTCTACCGTAGTAGTTGCCCTTTTTTGTTGTCTTTCATTATATTTTTTCTTATATTCCGTCAGAGTTTTTTAAATAAACGTTGTTGGCATGGCGCGGCCCGCTTCCTTCCGCAAGAAGAACGCTGCTGCCAAGGCCGACTTGATGGATGACGCTGGCAGTGCCATAGCAATTGGAATAGGAATACGAGAGTCCTGCGCCAGCTTTAAGTAGAGTGCCAGGGGAAGTTGGGGGCGAGATGGAGAGACAACTTTTGCGCAAATAAAATGTAATTGAGGGGAGAAAAATCCGGTGAGGGCGATGCTGGAAAGGTTCGTTCCTTCGTTGTTTTCTAAAGAAAATGAAGGGTTTTTTACTTGGAGTCGAAGTCCGTCCGGCCAGAGAGTGGGGGACGTGGGTGAAGGTCCGCATGCGGATGTGTTGGTTGCACAATACTCCCGATAATATTTAACCGGACGCGGCCCAGTTTTCTTCTTCGCGCTAAAAATAATTTAAAAATTAATTTCAAGAAGAAGAGCAAGAAAAATCAACAGAAAGATGGAGGTGGAGGAAGTGGGAGGAAGGGGAGGAGGAAAGGGAAAGAAAAGGGAAAAGTATCTGAGGGATACAAGAAATGCTACAAATTTGTTCCACTTTTTCTGGTTGCCTTTTATGTCGTATTTCTTTATATTAAAATGTTCTTTTCTTTGTCTCCTTATTCCAGCTTCTGATTTTGACCTTTTTTCATTAAGTTCTTATTGTTATTATATATATGTTCCAAGTTTAATTGCCCGAAAGGAGGGTTTTGAGAAATTTAGGGAGGAGGCAGCTCATTGATGTGCAAACCGAAAAGAGCGAGTTTGTCCCCAAGATTTTATAAGGCTCCAACAAACAAAGTTCTTACCATATGTTAAATATGATATGCACAAATTTTGCGAAATTTCAAAACGATCAGTTACATAGTCCAAAATTAAGATGACATTAAAAACTTGGACCGAATCGTGGGTTTCTTAGCTGTTCGCTTAAAAATTTTAGGATGTTTGGGAGTTTGTGTTTGAGGTTGTCGAGTTTGTGTTGACTATCCTGCAACAGATTGTTAAGCATATTTATTAAATTCATTTCAATAATTCTTTTTTTAATCATTCGCAATCTTTTCGATCTGATGCAAACTTCAGACTAAAATTTAAATTTCAAAGTGACAATTTTAACAGATTTTTGAATTACAGCATGTTCCAACAAGGACCTTGAAAGGACCAGCAAGGTTTGCGTTCAATGCTTCTCATGGCGGGAATTATTTTATAACTGGAGGGGTATACATATATACATAGATTTCTTTCTGTTATTTATTCTTAATTATTATTTCTACTTACCATATATTATTTTACTTTACTTTATCATATGTTTTATATACATATATATAAAATATTTTTGGTTTACTTTTCTTATGTAAAAAACATAAAACATCCTGCTGTTTAAGTTCAAAGAGATTACATTCCAATTTCAAACATTTTACTATTAAATTCCCAATTTAGAGATTTTAAATCCATTTCCATTCGTTTTATAATCTTTCTCTGTCTGTCGCGAAGTCAAAGCAGTAAGAGCGTAAAACTTTTGCTCTCTTTCGTCTGCTCTCTTAGCCACGCACCAAAAATATAAAAAATGCGAAAAAAAAAATTGTGAAGGACACCTAGCGGATGACAGCGGAAACAATTCGTCACCCTTACTAACAATATTTATGAAATGGTCATACTTTTTCTTTTACCCTTTTTTAAAGTGGGCCACTTTTTAACGAATTATATCAGCGATATTTCTCCAAATTAAATAAATAAAATGTAAAATATGTTAGATGCATTGCAGAGATTCTAAAACAATATTTTAAATTGAATAAATAAATAAAACAAGAAAGGAGCTAACTTGGCTCACCGAAGTTGGTATACCCTTGCAGAATTAAGTCAGACAAGAAAGGAAGCTAACTTCGGCGAACCGAAGTTGAAATACCCTTGCAGTAACGAAGTAATTAAAAATAAGTTGAGAAATAGCGAAGTTAAGATTTTTCTTTTATTTCCCTGATTGTTCCTATGGCAGCTATAGGATATAGTCGTCCGATTTTCATGAAATTTAAATCGAAATTCTGAAATAAAACTAAATGGCCAAATACCACGTTTGGTTAAAATATATTGAAAACTGACTTAGTTATAATTTTTTTTTCGAAAAATCTTCCGATCGTTCCTATGGCAGCTATATGATATAGTCGTCCGATTTTCATGAAATTTAAATCGAAATTTCGAAATAACACTAGATGGCCAAACATCAAGTTTGGTTAAAAAATATTGAAAACTGACGTAGTTATAATTTTTTTTCGAAAAATCTTTCGATCGTTCCTATGGCAGCTATATGATATAGTCGTCCGATCCGGCTCGTTCCGACATATGTAGGAGTGAGAGTATATAGAAGAGTAACTGCAAAGTTTCATTCAGATAGCTTTACAACTGAGGGACTAGTTCGCGTATAATCGGACAGACGGACGGACAGACGGACAGACGGACATGGCTAGATCGACTCGGCTGTTGATCCTGATCAAGAATATATATACTTTATAGGGGCGGAGATGTCTCCTTCACTGCATTGCAAACTTCTGACTGAAATTATAACACCCTGCAAGGGTATAATAATAGTTTTATATTTAGCTGCCAACTATTAGAAACCTCTGAGAAGTCAGCATTAACTCGTTATTTTTTTATTTTTCGAAAATGAAAAATATTATTGGATAACCTTATATGGTAACATAAATGTAACTCTCTCAACTTTCATTCCATAAAAAAATAGATTTTATTTTCACAGTTTACCATTAAATGATATTTATGATATAGTAGTCCCATAAAATTAAATCTTAAAACGAATATCAAAGTACACTTAAAATGTATGTATATTTTAGTAGCATTTTTAAAAGCTTAAGTAACCAAACAAATTGATTTTAAAAAACTCTTTAATCCGCTAAAGTATTAATTTACTTTCTTATGGGGTATGAGGCTCTGGGAGAGATAAATAAATCCGATTTACATTTTTTTCGAAACCGCAAACGCCACCGAGAGGCTGTGCAAAAAAGAATTTGATGATGGTCCGCCCATATGCGCATGGGAACCAAAAAAGTAATTGCCGCGATTTTCCGACCTTTAAACGGCAGTGTTTTTTGTGTTTTAAAAAAGAAATTTTTTTGCACACCCTCCTCTCCAATAACTGACTTGACTTGGAAAGAGCGATTCGCATGGTGCTTCAAACGCAAACACATTATACTTTTTACAAATCTAGCTCGGATGCGGCGTAGGACGAACCCACAACCGCAGGGGCCTGTGTTGTCCAGGGCACAAAAAAAGTGCCACAAGTCACGTTAATTAACAAACGGCAAAAAAAAATTAAGAATTGAAGCCAACTTTGACACGCCGAAGTTCGTAGACCCTTGAACATTTAAATTAAATCGTTAATAACCTATTAATATCTAATAATAAATTACACATATTAAAAAACAACATAGTAATGTCAACTTACATTTAAAAATATACAAATAAAAAATAAATTACCAAAAACGGAAAAAACAGTTTTTGGAAAATTAAAAAACATTCAGTCTGGTCCTACATACATGGTTTTAACTTATTATTATTATTATTATTATTATTATTATTATTATTATTATTATTATTATTATTATTTGGAGATCCAATTGTTCTTGTTCAGGAATAGTATCATGTCCATAGGGAAAACATCGGGTATCGATACTTTATGCAACTATACTAGAAACGGTCAAACGGATGCATCCGTTTAAGCAAATGTTCGAAAATAAATACCTGCATTTGCAAACTCCTGCTTGAATTTATGAAACCTTGCAAGTGTATTAACTGTAGAAATGGTGGGAGAACTGAAAAGTCAGGAACCTGGTAACTTCACAAAGAAAAAATCGGACAACGGACCAGGATTCTCCTGTTGCTTCGGCCGCCAAAAAAAAAAACGAAACGTGCCAAAAAAAGGAAAGGAAATTACGAGTAGAAAAAATGTATTCCCATTGTACAGATTTTTTTATCTTGTTCACATTACAGTGTTTTCCCGCAACAAGTCGATTAGCTTCTGTTAGAGGTTAAGGGACCCTCAAAAAAAAACACGTGGGCGATTAATTGGCCTGATTTTTAAATAAAATAATAAAACGGTCTCCGTTTAAAATAAATGGCGAATGTTTTATTTGGACTTAGATTTGGGAATTTGGAAGCTTTAAAAGCGAACTATATACATACATACATACATATATACTGTCTTGGAAAAAATGAAGAAATTATATGCTAAAATAAAGATGCTATGTTAGATCTTAAAAACTTCCATTAAGAATAACATAAGTTCAATGTAAAATGTTCACAGCAGCCCTTGACATTATCCCGATGGAACACAACGGTTTCCGATTTTTCCTGCGGAGATAAAGAAAATTGTTTTATTTAATAAAAAAAAATTGATTGTTGTGCTAAGCAAATTAAGAAAGATATCTAAAATTATATTTGGAAAGCGCTAATCTGATGACGCAGTTTTTGCATAAATCTGTTTCTTTAGTTTTTAATTTATTAAAAACCTTCACAAAGTCCAGCTGAAATCCATTATTTGTTTTAATTTAGAAAAATAACCGAATTATTTTGGGAAAACAATTTACTGTTCTATCATTAATGGTTTTAAAAATATTTCACTACAAATGAGACTACTAAGGGGGGCGCTAATCTGGTGACACGCAGTGTATGGTATATGTTTATATTATTTTCTTAAAATATTAATTTTAGCCGTCAGTTAGAACCTATTTTGATGTATACAATAACGAAAAGGAATTGCTTAAGTGGAGAATTACTGAGCAGTCATAATACATTTTTTCAATAATAAAAAAAAATTATTTTCTAAACAGGGAATATGATATGATTATATGTACATAGAAAACAGTAAAAACGATTTTTTTTAATATTAAACAAGAAAGGAAGCTAACTTCGGCATACGGACACGGCTATATCGACTTCTTTTCCTCCTTCGCCTCTTTCTGCCTTTTACAGAAAATTGCACACGCACAAAATTTTAATACCTTTGTACCTTTGGTACATTATTATTTATTTTATGTATTATTTTCCAGATTGTTCCTATAGAAGTTAATAGGATTGTTCTAATTGTTTTTGAAATTTTTTTTCAATCGTTCCCGTATATGTACAAATAAGAGTATATAAAATACTAACCGCAAAAGATCATTCGGATAGCTTTAAAACTTTTTTTTTTTTGTTCCAGTTGCTGCGGCAGAAGTTGCCCATAAAGGAAGACTCCTGGGAACGCGTCTCTCCTCAGTGAAAATGTGACCACCGCACACTTATCAGTGTTGATGGCCACATTCCATCTACAAGCCCAGATCTCGAACCTCTTCAAACGAATTTGAAGTTTGTCAGTGGCGCTATAAACACAGCTGGATCTAGCCAACACCGCAGTGTCATCCGCATACGTGGCAACACAAGGGCTATGAGAGCTCAGGTGCAGCGGGGCATCATGAGCGGACAAATTATAAAGCGTTGGGCCAAGCACGCTTCCTTGCGGCACGCCAGCAAGAATCCTCTTGGTGGACGACACAACCCCATCCTGGACAACCTGAATGATCCTATTTAAGAGGTAGCTTTTAATAACCTCAAGGAGCTGAGGAGGGAGGAGCCCTTTGATCTTGGATAAAAGCCCTTGGTGCCAGACCCGGTCGAAGGCCTGCTGAATATCCAGAAAGACCGCCTCCACATACTGCCTGTTTTGGAACCCCTCAACAGTGAAGTCCACCACGCGATTGAGCTGCTCCGGGGTACCATGACCTATCCTGAATCCAAACTGATGCCTTGGTATCGTATCCCGTACAGCCGGTATCCTCTGCATCCTGTCAAGGATACATCGCTTAAAAATCTTCGAAAACGTGGGCAGAAGACTAATCGGCCTGTAACTAGACACGTCATGGGAGGGCTTTCCTTTTTTGTGTATCATCACCACACCACATTGGCATTCTTCCAGGAGGACGGAAAGTGACCAATTCTGAGCGCTGCATTAAGCACAAAGACCAAGAAGAGAAGTGCTCTCTCGGGAAGGAGCTATAAAACTGAGGGACTAGTTTGCGTAGAAACAGACAGACAGATGGACATGACTAGATCGACTCGGCCGTTGATCCTGATCAAGAATATATATACTTTATAGGGTCGGAAATGTCTCCTCACTATGTTGCAAACTTCTCAATGAAATTATAATACCCTGCAAGGGTATAAAAACATGGTTTTGTATAGAATAATTTAATAGACCCTTTTTCATTATATTACTATCGGCAAAGCCACAGGTGTATAGTAGTTAATATGTCCTGCAATGATTATTTCTTTTGCGTTTTTCTCGAATCCACTATTCTTCAACTGGTCAACTTATAGGATAAGTATGTTCAGCATTCTGTCCACACAATTTGCCAGAATCGTGTTGACTGACCATAACTTTTTTCAGTGAAAGCGACCGTCGTATGGGTCAATGATAAAAATTTCGGAGTTCCGTAGTTAGCTTCCTTGTTATCTTTATTACAACTTGTTTTACCAGTTCCGGAGATTATGTAATCCACGCAAAGCCTGAGAGTATCTATAAGTTAGAATTAGGGGATGACCGAGTCAAGAATGAACCGTCGCGAAGAAATCTGACAAAAGACAAAACTGACCGATTGACCGACTACCGTTGGGACTCTTATAGTGCGAAAAATACAATATGTTAGGTTATTCGTAATGCCTAGAAGATTTCCAACTGGTTTCCCTTCTGGGAAAGAAAACCCGTTTTCGGACATCGCCAGCTGAATGGACTCTTTCGAATAAGCAGAACGAAATCTCTTCGTTGACCAGAAGGACAACATTTAGATTGCAGCCGGTCAATTGTCCTGTGATATTTCCGTGATATTTCAACCCCTTTTCAATTCAATTTTTCTCAATTTTATGTACCTTTTTAGTCGGTTTCAAACCTATTTGCATAATTTTGAAGTTTATTTTTGAACTCCCGAAACTGGACACCAGCCCCTGACACATTTTATTTTGCACACATCTGCCTGCTATTTATAAATATGCTTTTTTTACCTTCGGTGCATTAAATAAATTGTTACGTTCGGTCTACTAGACTTATACATGAAAATTATGTTAAAACACGAAAAGAAGCAAACTTCGGCTCAACGAAGTTCATATACCCTTGCAGAATTAAGTCAGAAACTTAAACCCGAAAATCGGGAATAATAATTAGTTGCCAAATCTCAAATTTGATGAAAATGGTTCGAAACACGGCTAAGTTATGGAATTTTTTTATTTTCTTGATTGTTCCTATGGAAGCTATAGGATATAGTCAATCAATTTTTATGAAATTAAAACCGAAATTCTAAAAAAATAATATAAGATTGCCAAATATCAAATTTGGTTAAAATATCTTGAAAACTGACATAGTTATCATTTTTTTCAAAAAATTTTCAGATCGTTCCTATGGCAGCTATATGATATAGTCGTTCGATCCGGCCTATTCCGACATATGTAGGAGTGAGAGTATATAGAAGTCTAACTGCAAAGTTTCATTCAGATAGCTTTAAAACTGAGGGTCTAGTTCGCGTATAATCGTATAGTTCGACTCGACTGTTGATTCTGATCAAGAATATATATATATATATATATTATATATATTATTATAGGGTCTGATATCTCCTTCACTGCGTGGCAAACTTCTGACTGAAATTATAATACAAGGGTATAATAAATAAAAATGGCTTCCAAAATCTATCTTGTCTTATATCAATCCATTTAACAATTATAATGTTTAGTTTTTGTGAAAAACTAACCAGAGAGGTTATATTTCGACTCCGAGTCCAAAGTCATATTTTATTAAATACAAGATGGACATAGTCGGGTGTCCCGACAGTAGAATACCCTGTATCATTATAATGCGCGTGCCAAAATTATTTTAAAGAAAGATAATAAGAATACTTAAAAACGGAGAAAAATTTACATATAATGCAAATGTCAATTAATTCAGAAGTAAAGCCGGTAGCTCAATGGGTAAAGATGAAAGTACATTTATGCAAGCAATTGGCCTGGGTTCGAAATTTTTATACCAGGTACAAAGGTATTATAGTTTTGTGCGAGTGCAATTTTCTGTAACGGGCAGAAGGATGCGTGGCAGACCCCCAAAAGTTACCAAATACTTATCCGTCCGTCTGTCTGTATGAACGCCTAGATCTTAGAGACAATAAGAGCTAGAGACACAAAAAAAAAATTTGTTGTCACGGGTTCGAATCCCGTCTGCGACGAAGTCAAACTTATATATATATACATTTTTTTGTTTTCCTATAAATCAAAATAAGTACAGTATTTAATACTACAAACAAACAAGAAAGGAAGCTAACTTCGGCGAACCGAAGTTGAAATACCCTTGCAGTAACGAAGTAATTAAAAATGCTAATATTGAAGGATTGCGGTTAGTTTCAGTGATATTTATTTTCACATTCTAAGCCCCCACACCACGACAAGGTCTCAATCCAAGAGGAGGATATAATATCTAAATTTTAAATATATTGTACAATTTTTTATATGTATTTATTAAATAATATTTTTAATTTATTTACAATACGCTATATACAATTACATTTTACTTATATTCTAATTTATTTAAATAAATAGCTTAAATATATTCTCTTACAAGCTATATTT
>VNJN01002520.1:0-21746 GCA_008042485.1 Drosophila mayri | reverse complement strand
AAAGTTGAAAAATCATGCGGCGTTGGTTTCGACCATTGCCGGAAATTTCAGACAGCTGAGAAATCCGCCATTTCGGCTTAGAACAAGCTTTCCAGTAACAGCTGACTCAAGCCCGACCTGGCATCACTCCCAAAGATACTAATTAGTACTTTTGTTAAACACTAATTACCGACACTAATATGGAGGTGCATATGAACAGTCTCCAAAGGTCACTTGCTACCAAATTTAAAGCATACTTCTAGGCTGAACAAAACTAAGAAACGTTCTTCAGGCGCCGCTACACTTTCAATTAGTAGATTTTTTATATGCTCAACTTTGGCGTGTATTTTTGTATCTTACCACCACCACTTCGTTTAAGACACATCATACTCTACTCACTGCGGTTGTTGTTATACCCTGTACCAAAGGTACAAAGGTATTATAGTTTTGTGAGAGTGCCATTTTCTCTAACAGGCAGATGGAGGCGTGTCAGACCCCCAAAAGTTATCTATATATTGATCAGGAGCACTAAAGGAGTCTGTCTGTCTGTCTGTCTGTCTGTCTGTCTGTCTGTCTGTCTGTCTGTCTGTCTGTCTGTCTGTCTGTCTGTCTGTATGAACGTCTAGATATCAGAGATCAAGTTTGTTTTTAATTTTTGGTACTCCCCTTTTTGGTGGAGCTATTTGAAAAAACCGTATATCTCCCAAATTTATAAAGTTATGTAAACCATATTTAAAAGTTTTAATAAATGGTTTTAAAATAAATCAAAATACACAGATTGTCCAAAGTTCATTGCGATCGTGGCTTTTTTACTTTATATACAAGAGCAGCCCAGGCAGAAGGCTCAGAATAAATCAAAAGATCCATTATACATTTTAGTTATGTTAACACTTTTGTGAAATTAAGATTGCCCTTTTTGGTGTTGGTTAGTGGTGCAGCTGTCTAAGCTGCAGTCAACCTGCAATGTTTTTATGTAAAATAAAATAAGTTGTCACCGGTTCGAATCCCGTCTGCGACATGTCCAAACTTTATATATTTTTTTTTATTTTATATATTTTTTTTTCTATAAATCAAAATAAGTACACTATTTAATACTGCCAGCAAAAAAGTATACTTAATGTTTTTAATTAAACAAATTTCCTTATGCCTGGCGGCGGAATCAAACCCAGGCCAATTGCTTACGTAAATGTATGTGCAGCTTTACCCATTGAGCTACCGACTTTGCTTTTGTATTGAATGACATTTGCATTATATGTAAATTTGTCTCCGTTTTTAAATCTTCTTATTATCTTTCTTTCAAATAATTTTGCCAAGCGCATTATAATGGTACAGGGTATTCTACTGTCGGGACACCCGACTGTATGTCCATCTTGTTTTTTCATCGGCTTCCGTAATCCGTCTTCCTTTGACTTTCACATTAATTCTCTGTTCGTTTTGGCGTTTGTAACCAGCCGTTGTTGCCGCTCTGAGCTCAAAGGAGTTTTAACATTTAACAAATTGATTTAGAGGCTTAAGAGGCCTAAGTCTCGTAGCTATATATTCTTAAGTATATAGTTATGCTCACTTAGGCTGGAGCGCGGAGGTATATGCACATACACTGCTCTGCCGACGGCTACTAAATAATTTCAAAAACAATTAATAATAATACTAATTACTACGAATTATTTAATTATTAATTTCCGCTCGGAAAATAGCGCAGGGTTTTCAACTCCACCTTTCCGGCTCCATGATAATTAAATCCGAAAACAATTAATTACAAATTAATTATTATTAATTATTTTAATATTAATATTTCGTGAAGGCCCCGCAACATTTTATTTCGAAAATAATTAAGTGTCCAGTTTAATAATTTCCCAAAAATTACCTATTAATTTTTAAATTCGAGTCAACTAAAAATACGATCTCTACGTACGAGCTACTCGTATATAAATTTAAATTACAAACGAGCGGACGGAAATGCTGATATTTTTTGTTTCTCATGACTCCAACATTGCTTCTAATCCGCATTAGGCATTTATTGCGCAAGTCAGACTACAAGCGCTGAGCGCAGAGAATGCCCACTGGGGACAGCAAGAACTCGCGTCCGATCCCATCCATCCGTTTTGACAGATCTCAATCCGCATCTCCGCCGGCGCCTCTCTTAAGGCTTAAGGCAACCAGTGCCACTCCGAGAGCAAAAAGCGACGAGTCAGTCAACACGATTCCGGTTCTTCCCAAAGGCATACTTGCTCCGTTGCGAAAATGGTACAAGTGGCGCTGAAGAAATTAATCGCTATAACAGATCGGATTAGCCATTTCGAGACATAAATGCTCCGGGCGCCACAGAAACAGAGAGATTCTTTCCTTACATGTGCCAAGTCCATCGGGACCAAATCCAGACCTTGTGGGAGAAGGTAAAGAAAAGCTATAAGAGGTGCTCTGCCTTGCTATCCGTGGCCGACAACGGCCACCTCGAGAATTGAAAAAGGCGCCTCCCAATCTACTCAGGCTTCCATTAATGTCCCCAGTGTACAGGTTGCAGGTTTCCGCCAGTGGGCACCGCGGTCTTTGCGGGAGACTACCATCGGTGGCCCACTTTCCGAGACTGGTTCACTGCGATTTACATCCAAAATTCACGTCTGTTATTCCACTTACTATCCAAAACGGATGGTGATGCACACGCCATTGCGTCTAAGACGCCACCCACCCACGATGGGTTCATCGCGGCGTGGCAAAGCCTGACCGACCGCTTTGAGAACCGGCGGCTATTGGTCAACAGCCAGTTGAAGACCCTCTTCTCTTCTCTTCTCTGTATCTCAAGAGTCCGGAGTCTCGCTGAAAGAGCTGCAAGGCACCATTCAAAGTTGTCTCACAGCCCTAGAGATGTCCTCCATCGAGGTTGAAGCTTGGGACTGTCTCCTGGTCTTTATGGTTCCCTCAAAGCTCCCCAAAATTACACTTTCCATCCATACACAAGACGGCCGAAATTCCAACCTGGAAGGAATTAGGTAATTTACTGACAGAGCGCAATGGTACTCTAAAGGCAATCGAAGACATGATGCTTCGTGGCTCCGGGAACATTCCGCCAAGATTGTCAAATGCCCCCACGCTGTGCGCAGACTCTATTGTTACGAAGCACGGGTGGCTCCTGCAACTAAAGGGTGTGACCTGTGTTCCAGGGAAAACCACCCACTACGTTTGTGTCCACAATTCCTCGAAATGCATGTCGAAGAGCGGTCGAACTATGTCCGAAGAAAACAACTGTGCCTAAACTGTTTTGCCCGAGGGCACCAGCAACAGGAATGCACGAGCGGGTATACCGGCTTCACATGCCACAGCCGGCGCCACACCCTCCTGTATCTCGGCAATCCTATGGCAACCGTTCCATCAAGTTCACGACCCGTGCCCACCGCGAGAAGCGCTGCCCCTCCTGACGACCACACGTATGTGCAAGTGTTCGGGTCAAGAGCTATCCTGCTCGGAACAGCGATTATTAATATAAATCAGCGACTTCCAAGCTCGTGCTTTGATCGATTCAGGTTACGAGGCTACGCTCATATCTGAGAGGCTCTTCAATGAAATCAAACTTCCATTTGACATAATCCAGACTCAAGTTTCCGGTATCAATCAAACACTTTCCGGTCACTTCACGAAGCTCTGCAAGTTCTCCATTCGAGTTTTCTCCAGACCCGGGATACAATAAGACGCGAAGGCTTATGTCCTTCCACAACTAGCCGGACAACTTCCTTCCCACCCAGTGGCCCAGTGTCAACAGCACCCACTTACGGCGTGTTACTGCTTTCCACACGCATTTCCTTCGCGTCCAACGGTTCATTAAGAAGTTCCCTACCAAACGTAATGTGGCCACCGTTGAAAGCAGACGTTCCTGAGGTATTCGATCCTACCCATGCCGAGTCTGCCATCCTCTTCGGAAATGCTTCCGTTTTCGGAGGCTTAGCGCTGGGAAACGACTCCAGGCAGTCATCAAACATCAGTACTGTTCCAATTGTTTGGCCCACGAGCATTCCGAGGGAACGTGCCTCTGTGGGGATCGATGCAAAAAGTGTGATCAGCATCACTACATGCTCCTGCATACGCACGAAAGTCTAGTGCATGCAACCCGGTTGCAGAAATGAGGCCCATTCAGATCCAAACCGATGTCTCCTTTCGCGCGCACACCGCACGCTCTGGAGGGCAGGTGTCCCCAAAGTACTTTGTCCTACCAACGCCGAGCCTGTCCGCAATAATCAGGCACCCTTCCATTACAATGGTCCTGTTCAATGTGCTGTCTCGTAGTTCTAATCGTAGTTCCAACTTCTATTTTGCATCTGCACTGATTCCAATTTTTACTCCGTCATATTCTGCCAGTCATTAACACCTCCACGCCAACGCAGCGCCATCGCACCGGAGAGCAGATGTACTTGAGGTACCCAGTCCTACCGTGGACGAGTCTGCAGTGGAGTCCACCCATTGCGGAAATGTAATTGCTTTTTCTACGTTTGGCTGCCGAGAAGAGGCACGGAGGGAGCGATTTATACATAACGGATTGGCAGAATCCCTGGTAGCGCAGGGATGGCCAGGATCCGTTCAGCGAACTTACTAGTTCGGTGTGGTTGCTGGAAGAGAATTCTGACCTGTATCCCAGAGAAAACATCGGAGTAAATTCGGTTAAAAAGTAGGTTGAAGTATTTATTTAGCTTCGTCACAGAGTTTAAGATGAGCTGTTTCCGACTGGCCTGGCTCGGCAGGGAGGGTTGTCGTGGCCTCTCTCGTCTGCGCCTCTTGCGTCGTGGCTTCTCTCGTCGGGACCCTGGGTCCCTGGGACTCGCAAGTCTTCGGCGAGAGTATCAATGTGGACTCGAATGCCTTCGCAGAGAATCTCATGACGGACTCGAAAGTCTTTACAAAAGGAGTGGGGGTGGAGTGGGACTCGAACTTCTGCAGAGTAAGGATTTGGGTCGTATTCAAAAGTCTTCGGAGAGAAAGTTATGGTTGGACTCGAAAGTTTCAGCGAGAGGGGGAATTTGATGGACCGAATCGATTGCCGCGACTGTCGGCAAACAGAGAGAGAATACTAAAGAGCTAAGCTGAATAGATATCGCAAACCAGATCGACAGATACGGTCTGCACCAATCGATCTAAGTGGGTAAGAATTAAAGTTTTTAGTTTAGAAAGACTGTCAGCATGTGAGATCGCCAAATACAAATCATTATAACTTGCACACAGTACTCTAAAGGGATCATGCTGTTCATAGGAGGTTCTACAATGGCGCAAAACTAAGGATATGTACGATCTAGTATTTCTACTAGGGACGTGGCAATTGATCTGGCCTAACAAGTCAGTACTTTCTTCGTCACCGCTAATAGGGTTATAAATGAAGGTTTTGCATAGCGTAGTTCTACGACTGGCTAAGGAGGGTATGTTAATTAGGAGAAGTCTACTATAATACGAGGGAAATCTCTGGTCAGCATCCCAGTTTAAACCGCGAAGAGCGAAAAGCAAAAAGTTCTTTTGAACCGGTTCAATGCGTTTACTATGGACTCCATACTGTGGGCTTCAAACGCAAGATCCATAATCTAAGATACTAGATACTAGATACTAGATACTAGATACTAGGTCATCGAATTCTTTCGACCACCGTTTTATAAATCCCAGCATACCCCTGACTTTCTTCACCATGCACGAAATATCGATAAAGTCAAGTTTGGGATCCAGGCGGACAGCCAATTCATCAACTGAGTTAATTCTTTCCAAAGAGCAGCAGTTAAGCGTGTATATTGCAAGCTTGGAAACGACACAAGAGAATGTCATTAGCTTACATTTAGAGCCTTTTAAGTTTACTAGGTTTATGCGGCCAGGTTTGGAAGCTATTAAGATCTGATTGTAAATCAGACTGGTAAGCGACGTCCTTGTATTGCACGCAAAACATCATCAGCGTATATGAGTATCTAGAATTTGTCAAAACTTCGGGCAGATCATAATAATAATAATAATAATAATAATAACAATATATACTTATGCCCGGGTCTTTGAGTGGAATGGGAGTCATAGGATTTATCGGTAAGGGAGATACAGGAGTTTGCCGCTCGCATTAGCCGTACCGTAGTACGTAGGAGGTACCACGCGGAGGACTATCATACTGACTTCCACCGACGAGTCGACTTGATGCTTCAGTTTGCCAAGGAATATATATCTGATACACCCTTACCACCCAGTTATGGGAAATCCGGAAAAATGTGAAAATCGTAAAAAATATATGTGCTACGATTATGATGATGTAAGTTGAAATTATGGATGAGATTTGATAAATTTTGTATTTATAATTTACTAATATTTACTAATTTAAATAAAACCACTTACTTCGAATTTAGTTTCTGTATTATTACACTTCATGTCCATTCAAAAATTTCCCAGATGCTTTGATAAACTTGATTTTTTATGTAAAATTTCTCATGTCGCGAGCGCACCTAAAACTGCTCACCCAAAAAACAAAATTTCAACAAATAATTGCAAAACATCAGCAAAAATCAAATTGTTGCAAAATTTACCCCGTGACTTCTAATGAGCTGGCTAATATACTTTTTAATTACAATTATGTTTCAGTAGAGCAGTATATTGTCATCGGGTCAATTTCGTATCTAGTATATTTCAAGTAATGCATTGGCAAATGAATTGACAATGCTTTAGAAGTGTCTTCTTGCTCGCACTTGTGTAAAACCGTATAGAGCTGTCAAGTCTTTAATTAAGTTTCTAATTAATGCTGTGATATAATAATTGCATATGCAGTCATCATCAAATAGAGCCTCTGTTTCCATACCGATTAAAATGAGTTATATGGTCAGCCGAGCAGCGACGGTGACACAATTAAATTACCCTTCCTATTGCCTTATGACACTGTAAAGCAGTTTTCATTAATTAGAGAATTCATAGGAACCGTACACGAGACTAATATATTTGTCTATTTGCTCGGATTCCATTTTTTCTCCGGTCGCATCGATTGCAACTTAAGAACGATGTCAATTCAAACATATTATTGTTCCTACTTTATAAATTGTTTTGCCTTTTAGTTTTTACAAGTAAATGCTAATCCCTTATAGGGATGGTCTATAAGATTAGGCTGTTTCAAAATTTTAAATTTTGTTTAAGATCGTTTGTGCATAAAAATATGACGGACACTTTTTGCCTATTATAACGTATTAGTTATTCGGTGCATTTACAATGAACAAGGCAAGAAACTAGTAGATTACACAGGCCAACAAGAAAAATTAAAAATTAAATCAATTAAATTAAAAATTAAATTACCTTAAGATTTATCACTTTTTAAACTTTTTTGAAATTCGGCTTGAATAAAAGGTAAATCCCTTTTCAGATTTAAGGTGGATCCTGGATGTGGGACGTCAGGTTCAGGAGCCTCATCACTTTTTCTGAACTGCTTTTTCACCACTTTTTTGCTACTTTGTAGCCCTGCAACTTTGTAAAAAAAAAGGTGTGGCAGTTAGATCTGAGTCACCACTGAGTACTAAGTTCCAGAGCTACAAAGTAGCTCAGAAGCAGTTCAGAAACTGCTATATAGCTCCTGAATCTGACGTCCCATATCCAGGATCCATCTGAATTTTTTTTTTTTTTACGTTGCTGTTATTTCTTGAATCTTCTTTTTGCGAGACTAACAAGAGGTGTATTAAATCTTATATTTTTAACTTAACTAACAGTCATATTGACCGATACAAAGTTATATGGTTGCGCGTTGCGGTCGCTTATCGCATGCGACTCTTCAACTCCTTGTACACCACATATAATTTCCCCTATAATTTGCAGTATGGTTACCTCCGCAGTTTCCGCATTTCTTCATGGTACTGCCCTTGTTTGCAGTGCGGTGAGCGGAGTTCTGGGCGTCCCCGCAGACTACGCAGACAGCCCGAAGGGTGCAGTATGACCTAGTGTGTCCATACTCTTGGCAATTAGTGCATTGCACTAGACCGTTGCGTTTGTGTGGCTCTTCAACAGTGATTCTCCGATGCAAAAGATATTGCAGCTTGTAGATTGGGTGAACTTCGTTTTTCCTCAGCGACCTGCTTTTTGGCTCAAGCTCGACCTTAAAGAGAAGTTGTGGCTTTTTATCTTTATTAAGAATGTTTATAACATTCTTTGCGGCAAAGCCCTTTTCTTTAAAGGCGGTTTTTATTTCCGCGGCGGTTCGATTCCTTTTATTACCACATGTACCCCTTGCTGTTTTTCAGCTGGTAAGTGTAATAGTTTTTCTGAGCATTGTCCAGATATTTGGACACGAATCGGGAGTGCTCTTCAGTCTTGGTTTGCACCTTTGTTTCATGGATGTTCCCCTTGTTAACTGGGACGACATGAAAGTTGTCGTTCCCGATCAATGTCGCATTTCGGTTGACCAGGCCACTTGAGCTTTTCTCCCTGGTATAGATTGGAGAGGCTTGGGTTTTTTTTATTGCCTGCCGGATTACTCTGCGGGCTAAGCTTGCGCTTAATTTGGATGTAGCGGTCTATTCCAGTATGCGGCCGGGGCTGCTTTGGCACTTTTCATTTCGGCATCACGGGTTGAAAAATAAGAGTAGAAGCCGTTTCTTTGATTCACTGAGCTTCTGCGATCGTTATTTTGATCGTTGCTCAATGAGCTCATTGCGTGGCACAGATCTTTAAAACACTGCACTAGTTTTTGTTTTAGCACATCACAGATGTCATAAAAAGCTTATCTGTTGCTTTTCATAAAATTGTGGTTCAGCGTTTTTTCGTTTATATTGGGTATTTTGGGGAAAATTTTTTTCGTTTTGTTAACTGTTTTAATGTTATATTAAAAATCTACTATGTTGCAGTTTTCCCGGAGCTTTGCCAGAACTCCGCTCAGTTCAGTAGTTCGAATTGAAAATCTGAAATCTGAAAGGTGAAAGATTGGCCTTTCATTCAAGTCCGATTTCTGCTTTAGTATACGCGAGGTTTCTGTGTTATTACCGTTTGAAAATAGCCGAAATAGTTATTTTTTTGTTACTTTGAGGGCGATTTACTCAAAATAGGGACGTGTTGGAAACTTTTGGGTTACGAACTAGCAATATACAGACCAAGATCTTTCACAATCTGAAGATTTTATTATCCGTACTTTTTTAAGGTCCATTTTTGTCGGTCTATGTTATGGAACTGTAAAAATATGTTTTTTGCCGCAAAATGCCCTATTTGATAATATTTAATATAATACGCCTATTCCTATTTTATTTTAAAAGATTTAGAGAGCCTTTACCGCCATGCACACACTCCGGAGCATTTGTTCTTATTAACAAAATAGATTTACGAATCTACAATTTCTCTTCATTTACTTTACTTTAATATAGTGCCAATGAAATCTGCTGCAATCCGCGCTTTTTCCGTTAATAAACAGGTAAACAATTAAGTTAACTTCCGCTGAAACCACTTCAGCCACTCTTATAAACATTTTGTATGATGTACAGCTGTTCGATCTGCTTTTATCTGATCTAGGATGGAGTACATTAACATTTTTACATCTGCAAAAAACCCCAACTGTTTCATACGGGTAAACTCTGTGGGATGACAGTATAAGTCGTTAAGGGAATATTTTGAAAACGTCAGATCTCTGATGGCGCTATCACACAGTAATGCAATTTTCATTCATTTGAGACTTCATTGGAACTTAGTAAGAGAAAACTTTATGTGTTATTTTGCTTGGTTTTTTTGCAATGGTCAGACCGATTTTGTTACGGAACTGCATCTTCCTGGGCAACGCCGGGCTAGCTCAGACCCTCAGGGTTGGTTCGACCCGATGCCCACAGTCCGCATAATCGATACCGAAATATCGTACGTCTCACATACAACTTTACGCATCACTACAAAACAAAGGTAAATAACCAACAATTAAAACAAATGGGACGACATTTTGGCAATTGGTGGCTTCGATGGAATCGCCACGACGCACCCACCCATCCTGTGGTACCTCCGGTTCATTAAGGGGCACCACCCATCTCCGGCGGACCGGGGCCTACTCCAGGCGGCCTGGCGAACGGCTCATCTCCCCCAGGTAAATACTTTACTCAGAGTTCATGTTCAAATTTGTTTGGCACGGACTCACCAAAATCCCGTATATTAACGGTGGGGTGGTGGCGTCTCTGCGACTTCCGGCTGGCTTCCGGATAGTTCCCTGCCAGCGGCTGGTCAGCGACGGCGAATGGCTCTGGACGCCTGGCGGTTCGTCAGCGACTCATCCACATGTACGCGGACACTCAACGGGGCGAACACAGAGGTATGAGGTATAAAAACGGTAGGTAACTCCGAAAAAAATGACGTGGCCAGTGATTCTTTCACTGCCACGCTGAAAAAGAAATTCCTAGTTTATTATATTGTCACTTAGTTATTATATTATTATTATATTCCACTTAGTTCCCTTCCTCACGTTTCTTTTCTATCTCGTTTAATTTCCCGAACCTCACTCTGCTCACGCGATCCGTTTTGAACTCCCTAACCTGGCCGTTTTCGCCTCCCTTTATCAGCTTGAACCGCTGCCCGTTGCTCCGGCTTAGAAACCGTTTATCTTCGGGTGCAACGGCCAAGGCCTAAGGGCAAGAGCCACTTCTCTCAAATTGCCCGCCATCTTCACCGGTTCGCTCCCGACCTACCTCGCTTCCCCCTTTGACCCTACCCTAAGAAATCTAATCAATATATCGATTGCCTCTTTCAGCCCATTCCTTCTGGAAATGCAACAATTTTAAAAGGTTAACAATAACAAATGTTTTTAATTTATGGAGTCGTTATTAATTTCTGGAATCATCGTTGAAGTACTCCTGTTTTTATGCATGTGGAAGCTCTTAAATTTATTTTTGCAACATTCTTCTTGTTTGTTATTTGTATTTATTATTAACAACAAAAAGAATTAATTTCAGTTAAGTTTGCAACTCAAGAACCTTGTCACTAATGCATCCAGACAGTAAAACGTTTCGTAGCGGAACAAATAATTTACCTTTTCAAGAGTGACCGCTGATTGTACAATCTACAATAGAAAAGTGTTTGGCACTCTTTAGTATTTTTTGAGCGGGCTGAGAAAAGGAATGGCAAATTTAATAAAACAGGCTGTTCTCGACCCTCGATTGTCCCCCTACTTTTTTTTTTTTTAATAAATATTTATTTGAGCAAGAAGGCAAGCTGCCTAACCTAACCAGCCGCTGATATACTACTGTGTCAGCAATTTAAAGCGACAGTTACGAACTTCCTAATTATAAATTAGACAATGCGCCGGGAGGGCAGCTCCCGAATAGTAAAACGTCTCAGCCGTCTAGATGTGTGTGTCCTTGTTATCCGTCTAGCCAGGGGGTTAGGGTGTCTGATTAGTCTAAGCCGATGATTTGCAGTCAGAGAGTTTATCACATCACCAACTGCTCCAAGTTCCCTTCTAATGTCAACGTTTCTAATATACCATTCCGCGTTGGCGATACTTCTCAAAAACTTTGCCTGAAACGCCTGAACCTTCCGCAAGTGCGACCTGGCTGCTGTCCCAGTCCCTCTACTACCTTCTTCAGTTCCGCAAATCCGTTAAATTTTTAAAAAACACCACAGGAGTTTGCTGCAGATTTACTAATGGTGCTATGACACAGTAACACTTTTATGATACTACAGCAATAATTAGAGACTTCATTAGAGAATTGACTTCTCTATAGGGTTTTACCCAAGTGCGAGTGAGATGACTATATGGCACATTGTCTAAAGTATTCACAGAAGAGGCCACTATCGATAAATCTCCATAAAATATACTAGATACGATATTTGACCGATGACAATATACTGTTAAAATTAAGCGAAATTGTAATTTTAAAAAATGAGCCATGTCATTAAACGTCATAAGTCAAAATGGTCCCCCAAAAAAGTTTCAAAATCGGTGTAACCCAAGTGGCATTACAAAAGAAGTCGGAGCCGAATAAAACATATAGTTGTCTCTTTAAAGGTTCTAATAAAATCATAGTATCCAGAAAGTAAAAAACCGTCTTCAAGCAGTGAGAGAGAGCGAGAGGCAAATAGTTAAAAACGGTTGTTCGTCAGCGGCCGTTTTAAAAGCCGGTAACCTGACACGAAAACAAATATACTAGAATAGTGTGTGGCACTATTTAGTATTATCCGAGCGGGCTCCGAAAAAGAATAGCAAATTAAATAAAACTGGCTGTTCTCGACCCTCGATTGTGAGAAGAAGCCATGGCGTCTGGGGCCTTCGGCTGTATTGTTTTCAGTTTGTTTTTACTTTGTTTACATACTAATTAATAGGATGGAATTTAATTAATTGTATTCATCTAATTTTTAGATCTGATAATTTATATTAAAATGTTTAATAAGTTTTAAAATATTACTTTTATTATATGGTGATGGATGAGATATTGCAGAGATGGCGTATTCTGAGGGCAGAAGGGAAGTATATTTTAGATTATGATAGGACATGATATTACAAGGTGAGAGGGAACGTATTATTGATATAAAAACATGTAAACAATACGTACATAGGAAGAATATTGCTCTTTAATTGATCTCGCAGGTATGGCCTCAACCAATACTTGGATCGCATCTTATTAGGTTAAGAGGAAGAGGAAGACCTTATCTATTACGACAATAATTTCTGCCATGGCAATAGTAGTTTTTATTTTCTTGTTCATTTTTTATTGACATTTTTAAAATGTTGTAAACAAGCATGTATGACCGCATCATTTGCCGGCCAAAAATGCCAAACAGATAGTAATATCAACGGTCACTCTTGAAAAGATAAAACATTTGTGCCGCTGCAAAACGTTTTACTGTCTGGATACTATGCTGAAGTCTCTAATGAATGAAAAATTCATTACTGTATCATAGCACCATAATGAAATTTCTTTTGTGTATCATAAGGCCATTATGCCAATGCATTAGAGACCAAAATCGATATATCTACTTATAATATACTAGATACGAAGTATGACCGAAGACAATACACTGCTCTACTGAAACATAATTTTAATTAAAGCATGGTAACCAGACAGCAAAACGTTTTGCAGCGGAACAAATGTTTTATCTTTTCAAGAGTGACCGCTGATTTTACCATCTGTTTGGCATTTTTGGCCGGCAAATGATGTGGGAATACGTGCTTGTTTACAATATTTTAAAAATGTCGATAAAACATGAACAAGAAAATAAAAACTACTATTGCCATGACAAAATTCATTGTCGTAATAGATAAGGAAGATTCTCAACCAAATAAAAAACGATCCAAGTATTGGGTGGGCCCATACCTGCAAGATCAATTAAAGGGCGATATTATTCCTATGTACGCATTGTTTAGATATTTTTATATCATTAATACACTCCCTCTCACCTTCTACTATCATGTCCTATCATAATCTAAACTAAACTTCCCTTCTTCGCTCTCTGCAATATCTCATCCAACCCAAGAATATATAAATTATATTTTAAAACTTATTAAACATTTTAATATATATTATCAGATCAAAAAAATTAGAAGAATACAATTAATTAAATTGAATCCTATTAAATAGTATGTAAACAAAGTAAAAACAAACAGAAAACAGTAAAGCCGAAGGCCCAGATGCCATGGCTTCTGTAGTAGATTTAAGTTTTGTAAACCTTAGTCTACTATGTAATAATAATAATATATCAATATTTTACATTCCTATCATTATCTTTTATTTGTTTTATAGTTAGTAAATCTAAAGCAAACTCCTGTGATGTATTTTGAAAATTTAACGGATTTACGGAACTGAAGAAGGTAGACAGAGTGGCAATCGAGGGTCGAGAATAGCCAGTTTTATTAATTTTTTTATTCTTTTTCGCAGCCCGCTCGAAATATACTTAAGAGTGCCACACACTTTTCTAGTATATTTGTTTTCGTGTCAGGTTACCGGCCTTTAAAACGGCCGCTGACGAACAACCGTTTTCAACTTTTTGCCTCTCGCTCTCTCTCACTGCTTGAAGACGGTTTTTTACTGTCTGGATACTATGCTTAAAACTATATTAGCCAGCTCATTAGAGGTCACGGGACAAATTGGGCACACCATACAATTTGATTTTTGCTGATGTTTTGCAATTATTGGTTGAAACTAGCATGCAAAAAATCTTATGAAATTGAGAACAATGCTTTGAAAGTTGGAAAAATAAATATAAGGGCTTCCACATGCATTAAAACGATGACTCTAGAAATTAATAACATGTTTAATTGTTTACCTTTTAAAAGCGGTGTGACCCACGTCGCATTACGAAGAGATCTGAGCAAAGTAACACATATATTTGTCTCTTTCTAGATTCTAATGATGTCTCTAATGAATGAAAGTGCATGTGTCGTAGCGCCATTATAATTATAATAATAATAATTCTCTTATTTTGATTAAATTTCGAATTTATTGTTTACTGTTATTTATGAAAGACTCGGTAGCTAGTTAGCCGATATCTAGTGATATCTCAAATGTTAAGAGGCATAAGAGTGCAAGTATGTATAGTTCATTTCAAAGCTTGTTTCGAACACTGTCTCTGATCTCTTTAAAGCAACACTGGCTTATCGATAAGTAGTTGAAATTCCTGAATATGACACTTCAGTTGTATTGAATACAATATTTAAAGTAAGATGTTCTATGAACACATTATTTTGGCCAAGAAAGGTCCATTGGCCAGGATATGGTTAGCAGCACACTGGGATAAAAAAATAACTAAAGCCCATGTATTTGAAACTAATATCGAAAAATCGGTCGAGGGCATATTGCAACCTAAAGTTAAATTGGCACTGAGAACATCTGGACATCTATTACTTGGAGTTGTTCGCATTTATTCAAGAAAAGCCAAGTATTTATTAGCTGACTGCAATGAAGCCTTTGTTAAGATTAAGGTAGGATGCATATTATATAAACAAAAGTAATTAGTAATACGTATTTTTATTTCTGTAGATGGCATTTCGACCAGGCATGGTTGACCTACCAGAAGGCCACCGGGAAGCCAATGTTAATGCCATCACACTTCCTGAAGTTTTTCACGACTTTGATACTGCATTGCCCGAACTTAATGATATTGATATTGAAGCTCAATTCTCTATAAATCAATCTAGAGCAGATGAAATAACGATGAGAGAAGATTACGCCAGTTTGTCGCTTTCCTTGCAGGACGACGGCTTTGGAGATATTGGCTTTGAAGCCGAAACGCCAGAAGTTATTCGGGGGTCTTCAGATCTAAATGTAAGTACTACTAAAATATATACTTTTACATCTACATATGTATTTAATTGAAAAAAAAAACGTTGCCATACATTTTTTGAGCAATAATTGTCATAATTGCCAATACTGGGGTAACCAAAAAAATGCAGGGACGAAAGGAGGTACAGTTACATGCTCAAAATCTTGAATGTTTTCAAGAAATACTTCAAGAGCTACGTATCTGAAAAAGACTTTTCTGGCAGTATATTTACAACAGTGTTCGGCACGTCGCAAACCCATGGGTCAGGAAGAGCCTCAGCCGGCAGCGGACAGTATGAAGACTTCGTGTGGCCTCGGCAAATGCCTTCGGCACTGCTGCTCAAAGCATCAGTGATCTGGCTAAATCTAGCCACCTAGATTTTTCAATATTATAAACGAAGGTTTTTGTCTGCTGGGATATTGTATGACTAATAGAAATGCTTGACAAATTAAAAAAAAAACAAAGAAAGCTAACTTCATATGACCAAAGTTTATATACCCTTGCAGAATTAAAAAAAAAATTAACACCGAAAGAAATTCTGTAATAATAATTATTTGCCAAATCTCAAACTTGATAATAAAAATGGTTTGAAAATCGGCTAAGCTATGGTTTTGTTTTTAATTTCCTGATCGTTCCTATGGCAGCTATAGGATATAGTCGATAGTACCGATCTAGTACCGATTTTCATGAAATTAAAACCGAAATTCAGGATTAATTAAAAACGGCTGTCTCAACTTTGATGAAAATATGTTGAAAACTGTCAAAGTTAAAATTTTTTTTTTCTAAAAATTGTATATGGCGATTGTTCCTATGGCAGCTTTATGATATAGTTGTCCGATCCGGGAGAGAGTATATAGAAGACTAACTGCAAAGTTTCATTCAGATAGCTTTAAAACTGAGGGACTAGTTTGCGTAGAAACGGACAGACGGACATGGCTAGATCGACTCGGCTGTTGATTCTGATCAAGAATATATATACTTTATAGGATAGGAGATGTCTCCTTTACTGCGTTGTAAACTTCTGGCTGAAATTAAAATTCCCTGCAAGGGTATAAAAATGTATAGGCCTGTTTTTTTTCAGCGTTTTTATATGTACAGTGATGGTCAAAAGTATTTAAATAAATACTATTTATTTGCACTTCGCAACTTCTTTTAACTGTTACTCTTGTTGTTATCCGATTTCTTGGAAATATTTTTAATAGGATAGGTTGATCTATTTAGAAGCTAGGGAAAAAGAAACGAGAAAGCTAACGGTTCATCGGACAAATAGGAAAATAGAAGAAAAGATGCATGCAAGTTGTAAAAAGTATTTACACAAAATTTATAAAATTTATAAAAAAAAAACCTAATTTTATAAATTCAGCTTATAATTTAATTTTAACAAAAGCCTTTGTTAATTTTATGAAAATACATTATTAATATTTAGTAACGCTACCTTTGGCATCAATGAGTCTATTTGGTATTGACCCTACCAAATCGAAAGGTCAATTATGAGCAAATTTTGTTATTTCTGCGATGGTTTCCTCTTGAATTTTATTTATTTTTTCGAAGGTTCTGTTATTTTTAATGAAAGACCAAACGTTTTTGAAGTGAAAACTTCTTATGGCGCATTGGGAACATTTGTGGGTTCGCATTTTCAGCCGTTCTCGCGACAGATGAGATTTTACACAGATATACTCCGAGTGTATATGAATACTCAGAGTGTATAGGTATGCGAGAGCGCTGCATGCTATACGCGCTCTTTGCATGGACATTCATTCGTTCTTTCGAGACAAATTTCATTTGACTTGTGTTTATGCTATGGTATTGTGTTTTTTAACTAAGAATTAAAAATGATCGGAAAGCCGGAAAAGTTGGAAAACCTAAAAAATCGAAAATATACTAATTTATTAGAGAATTTCGCTAGGGACGTGATTCGATGGTCGGAAATCGCTAAAAATTATGGTAAAGCCGGAAAAGTAGGAAAACCCGGAAAATATATATGCTACGATTATGATGATGTAAGAGTTGTTAAAATTATGATGATGAAGAGTTGTTCAAATTATGGATGAGAATTGATAAATTTTGTATGTACTAATATTTACTCATTCAAATAAAACTACTTCCTTCAAAAAAAGTTTATAAATTATTTTACTTTATGTCCATTAAAGAAGTGCCCATACTGCTTTGACAAACTTTCTTTGGGTTTTTTTAAAATACATACATCTTTTGATGTACGACCCCTGGTTCTGAAATGCAACCTCATCCGTCCATAAAATATTAAATATTATGTAAGGATGCACTACGGCCGAAATATGAACTTAGCGGCCCAGAGTGCCTTTCCAGTTAAATTTATAATTGGAAAACGCCAGGAAACGGAGGGGCCGAGGTTTTGAGGATTCTTAGGGTGGGTTTTCTCGACTCCCAACTGCCAGATTATGTTGCCCACGCTGGGCGGGTCAGAAACTACCGGCTCGGGGTCTCCCAGCAGCCAGATTCCCCTCTAGAGACTGGAGTCGTGGCTCGGGGTGACCCAGCAGCCCGCTCCCGCACCCGCAACCCAGACCTATGACCACGGCGCCGGCGTGCCCGAGCTGCCGCGGGCTAATCCCTGCGGCGCATACTGAGACTAGGCAAGACGGCTGGGAAGGGTCCCACAGCCGCCGCCCGCGTCCACGTCCGGATTTTAACCCAGCAACATGTCGCTCCTGTCCCCGTCCTGCCCAAATCCGCGCCTGGAATTACCCAACGGCAGCTGAGGTGGGGAGGAGGGGGCACAGCGTGGTGTGAGGGGCCGGTTTGAGTAGGAAGAAAATATTATTACTTTTCGTGTGTTCATACTGTTCTTTATTTCAGATGTATTTGCCTGTGCTAGTCTTCCTTATGCTCGAAAAATGCCCCGTTTTATTTCCTACCCCTTTTGCTTGTGTTTTCTGTTTCCTATTGTTCACACCATCCCAGTATTTATTGTGTAATTAAATGCGTCGGGCGCGGTTGGCTCACCCGATATGTCTTTCAATTCTCCAAGGAAGTCCCGTGTCTTCCTTATTCCTTGCCGTGGGGGGTCCTCGTTGTCCTAGATGTGTGTCCTGGTATGTATATATGTATGTTTATCGCGGGGTCGTCACTTGATCTTTTCTTCGCACTTGAACTCTTTACGCTGCTGGCCTAATTACGAGTGTCTATTGTTTCTCGTCCCAGCCGTCGCGTGGCCTAATTCTGCCCGCTCCTCTCCCGGCTGCGCTGCCACGATCGATGGCACGCGCCGTTCCGCATTCCATGCATTCTTTTGCATGGCGAGCTTTCCGTCTCGCTCTCTCTCCTGGGCGGCAGGTGGCCCATGCAAATTACGTTTTTGCATTCACTGCTCTGTCGGCGCCTGCGCCCCGGGTCTCTGCCCGGATCGCGCTCTCCGGCCTTCTCTGCCGATCGCTGATTGGCGGATCTCGTATCCCGGTCATTCCGTCATTGTTTCCTCCCGTTCCTGGAGGATGTTGCCAACGGTGCGGATTATGTTGCCCGTGACGTCAGGCTTGGTGTGGCCGAGATGTGGGCCCGGTCCTGTGATTCCCTAAAGCCTACTAACCCTAATCTTAGCCTACGTATTCTACATGTTCACTTTATATTTACATTACTCCTAACTACCTAACCTAACCTTAACTCGAAACTTAGCCTACTATTTACATATTTATTATTTAGTGGTATTTATATTATTTACATTTCGTGGCGGCGGCCACATCGTGACTGTCGTCACAATTATTATGGTATCCTCTGTATCGCTCTTCTTTATTAAATTGTATATTGTTTTTCTCGAAGTCGTATACTTATTGGCCATTTCGGCTGCAGAGGTACAGGTTTTAAGCCTAGTAACGATTTCGGCCCGGAGCATATAGCTGCCATAGGATAGGAAAATTTCTCTACTCCTTAATATTTCCGAATTTTGTTTTTAATATTATACTTCAATTGCAATCTGCAAGGGTATTTGTAAGACTATTCGGCTCGCCGATATTAGCTTCATCTCTCCCTTTGGTTCCCAAAATATTTGTTTCTGGTCGCAAGCGTTAGCCTTTACCAAAATGTTTTCACACATAATAGCAGTCAATGAGTTAAAGAATCGACAATTATATAGCGTTCAACCCCACAACCGGCACTTGAGAGACAAAGCTAGTATATTAATACATTTACCAGATTAACAGTAAGTCACCATTAATCACAGATTTGTATTACATTCATATTTTAAAAGTTACAAACAGCGGACTTTATCCAATTTCTATAAATTTCCTTGTATTTAAGCATTTATATTTTAGCTTATGTTAAAAATTATATTATTTTACTGTTTTAAGGATAAACTATTTAATAGCGACGTCTTGACAAATATAGAGTCATTAGATCGGCACACAACAGAAGACCGAGGTAATATATCTGAGGATCGATTGGACGGTGATGGCTTTGGAGATTGTTTTGGACGTAAGTGTGGAACAAAGCCTAAATTTTAATATTAAAAAAATTAAATTCAATATATCAATACAGTGAGGTATATGTAGTAATGGGTTTCTCATAAGTGATTGAACAAAAAAATTAAGCAATTCTTTTATTTTTGCATTTTTGTTTAATTTTTTCATATAGTTTAACTACTAATATTTACTTCTTGTTCATTTTTCTTTAGTTCTTCATTGTTATTTTTAAAATATATATTTTAATACTGGTGGTAAGTTTACGGTCCTTATACAATAATATTTAATAATATTGGTGAAAAGCCAAACCCGAGATTTGCTTTTGAGTTTTATTATGAGCAAAAAAATACAAATCATGAATAATCATTATTTTTGAATTTTATATTTTTTTTATCAAAAATATTGCCAAATTTATATTTATATTTATAGTCAATAAAAATAAGCCTTTTCTATACGGCGATTAGAACCTGCAGATTCTGAAAGATTTTGGTCTGTATATTGCTAGTTCAAAACCCAAAGGTTTTGCCAGGTGTTGCCAGTGTGTGCTTGGCCTATTAAACCTTGGCCTAAATCCCTAACTTATACCTATTATCTATTTATATTAATATTTACATTGTTTTACATGTAATTTGGTGACTTCATCACAATCTGTCTGTTCGTCTGTCTGTATGAACCTGTATCATCTTAGAGACTATAAGAGCTAGAGACACCAAACTTGGGATTTAGACTTATGTACATATATCTGCACGCAGATCAAGTTTGTTTTAAATTTTCGCTAAACCTCATTTTTGAGGAGCTATTTAAAAAAAACCGTATATCTCCTAAATTTATAAAGTTTTGTAAGCCACAGTTAAACCTTTTATGTACTATGTTTTATCAAAATACACCGATTTTCTAAATTTCATTGCGGTCGTGCCATAAATAGGGGAACTATGGGCTTTTTACATTATACACATTATGTATATAAAAGACAGCCCAGTCATAGGGCTCCAAATAAATCAAAACTTGCATTATACATTTTGGTTATTGTAGCACAAAGTTAAGAATCTAAAATATACAAATTCGATGAAAATATATGATGTATTTTATTATAGTCTTAAGACCACAATAAATTAACCATAGAGTACGACAGAACTGGGAAATCACTCACTCAATTACATACATAATAAATGTTGATTTCAGTTCTTATTATAAAATATCGTACACTATATATAGTACATAAACTATAATTTTTTCGGGGTAAAATTTCTAACAAACTTAACACGTTGCTTAAAAATGATTATAGTTCCTATAGTTCCATTTATAACGTGACAGATAGTATTACGTTTACTTTTAATCCGAAGATTTGCTCGCAGGGATGAACCCTATAACAAAATATATTTTTGATTAGCCCCAGCAATCGACTTTATCTATAATATGTATCTGCGCTAAACATTATGTTAGTCAGATATCAAAGATACATATACTTAAATACTCATATAATTCGTAAGTTAAAAAAATGTTTTATTTTATTTAACCGAATTGTTACAATGATATTTTTATTGAAGAACACCGACCGAATAATTTCGTATCTCAAACTGAACTCATCTTCTTGTACTACCGGGGTTGACGTTCAAGCCTCGGTCTTGAGCTTTTGTGGATCTTGATTTAATCTCGAAGATTCTGAGAGAGTTTAATTATGGATTGTGACAGCTTTAATTGACTCTTCGATTATTCTTGAATTCGATTTCTCTTTTGTAATTTGATATATCTGTTTACGAGTTAGCGAGTCTGATCTTAAGCGTGTGAAAAAGGGGTAGGATGTTTAGATTAAATAAGGGCAGGATGTTTAGACAATGGTTTTGTTTGGTCTACTGCTGGTTGGCTCATCATACGATACTGATTCATAACTGTAGGGTAGCATGGGGTGTATGTGTTGTGTGTCTATACACTTGTAGGGTAGCAAAGGGTATGATGATTATATTACATGTATAAACATATTTAACTAAGTAGGCATGTACTAAGTCTATAGGACTGTGGATATGTCACTCCCCCAATCTTTGAATTTGGCCTGTCCTCAGGCAGATAATGTGGGATAAATCATAATGTTATTTTCCGGAATGATCTGATCATTTACAATTTGTTCCGGGATCGGTTGTT
>VNJN01002519.1:0-28767 GCA_008042485.1 Drosophila mayri | reverse complement strand
TTTTCCACTTATGTGTTCCTAAAACCTACCCGTCTGTCTCAAACAAACCACTTTGGTTTAACAAAGAGCTAACTCGTTTAAAAAACGTAAAATCTTGTAAGGATGCACTACGGCCGAGATATGTACTCAGCGGCCCAGAGTCCCTTCCAGTTAAATTTATAATTGGAAACGCCAGGAAATGGAGGGGCCGAGGTTTTGAGGATTTTTAGGGTGGGTTCTCTCAACTGCCAGATTACGTTGCCCACGCTGGGCGGGTCAGAAAAACTACCGGCTCGGGGTCTCCCAGCAGCCAGATTCCCCCCTCTAGAGGCTGGAGTCGTGGCCCGGGGTGACCCAGCAGCCCGCTCTCGCGCCCGCAACCCAGACCTATGACCACGGCGCCGGCGTGCCCGAGCTGCCGCGGCCCGGCGGCTCCGCCGTGGTATTCCAACGGCGGGCCGTCGCCCTCCCCTAAATATGCCCCCTTGACTCGCAATTTGGCAGCGGCGGCGCCCGGGCTAATCCCTGCGGCGCATACTGAGACTAGGAAAGACGGCTGGGAAGGGTCCCACAGCCGCCGCCCGCGTCCACGTCCGGATTTTAACCCAGAAACGTGTCGCTCCTGTCCCCGTCCTGCCCAAATCCGCGCCTGGAATTACCCAATGGCAGCTGAGGTGGGGAGGAGGGGGCACAGCGGGGTGTGAGGGGCTGGTTAGCGTAGAAAGAAAATAATATTATGTTTCATGTGTTCATACTATTCTTTATTTTTCAGTCTGTTTGCCTGTGCTAATCTTCCCTGAGCTCGTAAAATGCCCCGTTTTATTTCCCACCCCTTTTCTTGATTTTTGACTCCTATCGCTCACATCATCTCAATGTGTTATTGTATGAGTAAATGCGCCGGGCGCGGTTGGCTCACCCAGTATATCTTTGTACTTTTCCTCGTTGTCCTGAATGTGTCCTGGTGTCGATGTATATGGTTGTCGCGGGGGGTTTGTCACTGATTTTCACTTTATCTCAACTTGTTACGCTGCTGGCCTAATTACGAGTGTCTATTGTTTCTCGTCCCAGCCGTCGCGTGGCCTAATTCTGCCCGCTCTTCTCCCGGCTGCGCTGCCACGATCGATGGCACGCGCCGTTCCGCATTCAATGCATTCTTTTGCATGGCGAGCTTTCCGTCTCGCTCTCTCCTCTGGGAGGCAGGTGGCCCACGAAAATTCCGTTTTTTGCATTCCATTGCTCTGTCGGCGCCTGCGCCGCGGGTCTCTGCCCGGATCGCGCTCTCCGGCCTTCTCTGCCGATCGCTGATTGGCGGATCTCGTATCCCGGTCATTCCGTCATTGTTTCCTCCCGTTCCTGGAGGATGTTGCCAACGGTGCGGGTTATGTTGCCCGTGACGTCAGGCTTGGTGTGGCCGAGGTGTAGGCCCGGCCCTGTGATTCCCTAACGCCTACTAACCCTAATCTTAGCCTACTTATTCTACATGTTCACTTCATATTTACATTACTCCTAACTACCTAACCTAACCTTAACCCGAAACTTAGCCTATTATTTACATTTTATTTACATTTCGTGGCGGCGGCCACATCGTGACCGTCGTCACAATCTAGACTTTATAATAAGTTTAAATTTACTGGTTCAAAAACGGCCTTCTCATCTTATCATATTGCTCGATCCAACTTTACCGTGCTTAACGCTCAGTGTTATAAAAATTATTTGACTCGTTGTACGGTCCAGTTTACGCAGGACCCTAAACAGGTTTATAACTTTGTTAACTCTAAACGTAAACCCTCGCTATCATTTAGGAATACTACAGTAAATTCTGACCAAGCAATAGCCAATCTCTTCGCTGAGTTTTTTAAAACTACATACTCGCCCTCAACATCTTCAGATCATACATTTTCTCCAGTTTTGCCCAGTTGGTCCTTAATTTTCAGTCCTATTTTAAACGAAAGCTCACTTATTCACGATCTTCAACGTGTTAAGCCAGTTTATTCACCAGGTCCCGATGGAATACCGGGCTCTGTGCTTATTGATTGCTCCGAGGCGCCCCTTCTTAAAATGTTTACCTTATCTTTAGAATCCTCAGAATTTTCCCTTATTTGGAGGGTATCCTTTGTTATTCCTCTCCACAAAAAAGGTAGCAAATCGGATGCCAGTAACTAAGTTATCGGCTATCCCCAAACTTTTCGAGAATGTAATCACTCCTCACCTTTAACATCTATGCAGATCCGTTATCTCTCCATATCAACACGGTTTTATGAGGCGAAGATCAACCACGACCAATCTTCTGGAACTTACCTCTTTTGTTATTAGGGGCTTCCAACAAAACTTTCAAACCGATGTTATTTACACGGACTTTAGTAAAGCTTTCGACTCGGTCAATCATTCTCTTCTGGTTAGGAAACTTGATTCAATGGGGTTTCCTAGTGATCTTCTTAAATGGATTTCGAGTTACCTAAGTGACAGGACCCAAAAGGTTCTGTTCAGAAACTTTCTATCCAATAGCCTTAGGGTCAAATCCGGCGTCCCACAGGGTAGCCACCTTGGACCACTTGTATTCACATTGTTTATCAAATTGCCGCAGGTTCTAACCAAATCCAGAGTACTTATGTACGCTGATGACGTTTAACTTTGCTTGCAGTATAGGGACAGTTCTCGCCAATCAGACCTACAATCGGATCTTAATAACTTCCAAGCATGGTGTCATGCTAACGATCTACATCTCAACAGCTCAAAATGCAAACTTATGACATTTTTACGTGTTACTACCCTGCTTGCAACCTATATGCTTAACGACTGCTCTTTGGAAAGAATTACTATTTTTGATGATCTGGGTGTCCGCCTGGATCCTAAACTTTCGTTCACTGGACATATCTCTTGTATGGTTAACAAAGCCAGAGGCATGCTGGGATTCATTAAAAGGTGGGCGAAGGAATTCGATTCTCCTTATGTAACGAAGACTCTCTTCACTTCGTTGGTGCGCCCTGTATTGGAGTATGGTTCGTGCGTCTGGAGTCCTCAATTTGGAGTCCATAGTAGCCGCATTGAATCTGTCCAAAAGAACTATTTGCTTTTCGCCCTCCGTGGCCTACCCTGGGATGCCAACCTTAGATTACCGTCTTACTCTAGTAGACTTCTCCTACTTAATCTACCTTCTTTAGCTAACCGTAGGACGATGCTTGGCGTCGTCTTTTTACATAAACTTATAAACGGTGATGTGGAGAGCCCCTACCTGCTAGGCCAGCTCAATTTCCATGTTCCCCGTCTTTCATCTAGAACTTTTTTACCATTAGTAGTTAACCACTGTATGCGTGAGTTTGAAGTGCATGAACCCTTTAGGGTTTTATGTACTGATTACAATCGTCTCTTTAGTAGTATTGAGGGCATTGAAAGCCTTCAAAAATTAAAAACTGTATTGCTTGTAGTACTAGCCCGTGGTGTATCCTAATTGTTCCTCGTCGTTTTCTATTTTTTCCTTCTCTCGCGTCTTTCTTGTACGCGTTTCGTGCCGTACGTCACACGGCTGCGCCCCTCGGTCGGTTGGGCGGGAGGTGGGCGTGGGACTCGCGCGAAAAAAAAAATAAAAAACCAACTTTGCACTTTTTCAACACATTTTCATCAAATTTGATATGAATTAATTATTTCCTTTTTTTTTAAATTTTTTGAAAATCGCACGACTATATCCTATATCTGCCATAAAAACAAAAAAAAATTGGAGGTTTGGACATGACGGGAAAGACAGTTACCTGAAGGTCGGATCCGGGATATTAGAAGATGCTGGACACGTCATCTTTGAATGTTGCCCCTGCCCGTTATGTCATAGCCTATATAAGAAGATCGATCGAAAGTCGTTTTTTCTCTTCATAGCGGACGGTCTTGTTTTTGTTTTGCGCTCCGACCGTTGTGTTAATTTTGCCTTCAAACCACCGGGGTTTCCTCTAAACTTTGTGACGGTCTGCCGCCCAGTTTCCCAGATAGCTCAGGGACGGCCAGAGTCCGCCTAGTAGTCCGAGTGGTAGCTGTAAGAAATATTCTCCCCGATCCCCCAGTAAGAACAGTGGAGAGAATTCGGTGACTTAAGTAGGTTTCTTGGTTTATTCAAGGTTCGTATTACAGAGGTGTCGATTTGGGATCCCGGTTCTGCTACAGCCTGGTCGTCGCGGCTTCGGAAGCCCCCAACGGTCAGTTCGGCCCGGAAGTCACCGGTGCTTCGGGATGCCCGACAGGTCCGCTTGGGGCGATGGGTACGTTGACGCTTCGACGGTCACTTCGGCCCGGAATTCGTCAGTGCCTCGGGATGCCCGACCGGTCAGCTCGGAGGGTAATGGGCCCGGGAGCCTGTGGAGAAAAGAGCAGAGAGAGAGTGGGGACTCGGAAGTCTTCCCAGAGGGCGGATTCGGAAATCTTCAGAGAGTAGTTGCGGCGGACTCGTAAGTCTTCAGAGAGTGTGGTGGACTCGGAAGTCTTCGGTTGGCGGCGAGAGTAGGTGGACTCGTAAGTCTTCGGGGAGAGAGAGGGTGGACTCGTAAGTCTTCAGAGAGAGATAGAGCGGTGGACTCGAAAGTCTTCCACGAGAGAATTCGCGGTGGACTCGAAAGTCTTCGGTGGGCGGGAGAGAGCGGTGGACTCGAAAGTCTTCAAAGAGAGAATTCGCGGTGGACTCGAAAGTATTCGGTGGGCGGAAGAAAGAGGGCGGGCGGACTCGTAAGTCTTCAGAGAGAGCGCGAGAGAGATGGACTCGGAAGTCTTTAAGAGAGAGGAAATTCGGCGGACCGTATTCTAGGTCGCGGTGGACTCGAAAGTCTTCGGGCGAGAGAGAGGAAATTAGGATGGCCGAATTCTAGGTCGCGGTGGACTCGAAAGTCTCCGGGGCGAGCGAGAGGGTGGACTCGTAAGTTTTCAGCGAGAGGGGGAATTCGGCGGGCCGAATTCTAGGTCGTGACTCGTAAGTCCTTCGACGATTTATTAGCAACCCAAATCCTCGGATTCTGGTCGCCTATCAAAAAGTGACTTTGGCTGTTGACTACTAGGAGTGTGCTACTAGAGACTTACCGCTCCCGATCGCTGTCGGCTGCTAAGTGATTTCTTTCAGCCAGCGGCTCGCCTTATATAGCGCGTAGCGGGTTTTAGTGTGCCCGCCGCGATCAGCTGCTTCCTCTTCTTTTACCGTGCAACCCTGGCTTTTTTAGTGTGGACTTTCCTCGGCGCGCGCGCGCATTTAATTCAAATTCAAACTTCATTGTGTTACTACATTTATTATTATTCTTCTATTTATTTTTTATTTTGTGCGCGGCACGCGTCACAACTTACCACCTAAATATCTATAATTATATAATATATCGCTTTGAAAAGTGCATGCACGCTCGGTAGTGCATGCACTTTTCTGTGTAATTAATTTGTATTAATAATCACTTTTTTAGTTTGTGCTAAACGGTTATCTTATTTCTCTCTTTGTTCTTATCCCGTTCTTATTTTTCTCTCCCCTGCGTTTCATAGCTCTCATCGCTCTTGCGATTTCTGCTGCTCATATTCTAACCCTTGCGCTCTTTTGTTCTCTCTCTATATTTCCCTTTTATGGTACTGATAGCGTGCACAGTGGTTCTAGGGCTTGTGATAATGTCCCAGAATATGGTCTGTGTTGTCTGTATTGTCTGTGTAGTCTACTCCCTCTTGTCCGTGCTCAACGACCTGCGTCGCTCCGTCCTACGATGGAGATGCAGCAGGGTGTGATGGGCCTCCCCACATATGCGGCAGCGACACTCACTTCGGCACGACCCTTCTGAATGTTGGTGGGCCAGACAATTGGGGCAATACTTATTTATGAGGACTGCCCGGAACCGTCGATCTGCATCCAGACGTAGGAACCGCGAACATGACCTGAGAGGGTGAATCCCTTGACAGATTTGGCATCGGAACGATCGAGTTCCTCGAAAACATCTGTTGGCCAGTTTGTTGCGCTGGTTTCAGTGCAACGGCATGGCTGGCAAAGCGAGATTAGAGAAAAAAAACATAAAAGAGAAAGAGGCTGGAGGGTAAAGAAAAAAACAAATGGATTAGTGGTCATGGTTTTGCAGTCGTGGACACTGATCGCATAGACTTTGGACATGTTTGTCTACGGGAAGAAAGACTAATTTGGAAATTGGCCTTTAAAGGACACCTCGGGCCGTGCGGACATCTACCACGCGAACGTTGTTGTCTAAGCCAGGATAGACCCCTTGAACGCGCCCTAACCTCCACTCGTACGATGGCACGTTGTCCTCTTTGACGATGACTGTGTTACCTTCGGAAAGATTCCGGGTTGGAAGTTGCCATTTGCTCCTCTTCTGGCACTCCTTGAGGTATTCAGATTTCCATCTCGTCGCAAAGAGTTGGCTAAGGCCCTTGAGTCGCTGCCACCGGTTTAGGATAGAACTGGGCTCACCGGTGATGGAGGGTACAGCGGGTACAAGTAGAGGGCCGCCAGTCAAAAAATGGCCAGGAGTGAGCGCAAGGATGTCGCATGGATCCTCTGACATCGCTGACATTGGCCTGGAGTTGAGACAGGCCTCTATCCGACAAAGAAGAGTGGATAGCTCTTCTAAGGTGTATTTGAAGTTGCCTGTCGTCTTGTAGAAATGAGTCTTAAAACTCTTAACTCCTGCCTCCCAAAGGCCTGGGCGCCTGGAGGATTGAAATGCCAGGATAGGCTCTGATGGCTGAACGACGAGGTAATTTTGTCCCTAAGTGCCGCGAGGAAGTCCCTAGTCAGCGCTTTCTCCGCACCCACAAATGTCTTCCCATTGTCGGAGTAGAGATGGAGAGCACATCCTCTTCTGGCCGCAAATCTTGAGAAGGCTCCGAGAAATTTCTCCGTGGTTAAGTCAGAGGTGGCTTCTAAATGGATTACCCTTGTAGCCTTTATAGCCTTTGGTGATTCGGCACGCGCGACCTGTGCAACTTTTTACATCGAACGGTCCAGCAAAGTCGAGCCCTGAATGCGGGAAGGGTCGCGAATACGTGCTTCTGGGTTTAGGTAACCTACCCATCAATTGCTCTTGCACCCTTTTCCGGTGATTGAGACACACCTTGCAGGTCGTGGTCACTTGTTTGGTGAGGTTTCGCAACTTCGGAATCCAAAATCTCGTCCGGATAAGGCGAACCATCAGCTGATTACCCCCGTATAGAGAAATACGATGCGTGAAAAACACCAAGAGCTCGGCTAACTTGGAGTGATACGCCAACAGGATAGGATGACGTTCATCGTAGGATAACGATTCAGATGCAGTCAAACGACCACATGCTCTCATGACGCCCTCTGAGTCTAGGAAGGGGTTGAGGTTGAGAATAAAACTGGTCGCAGGAAGCCGTTTCTTGGATTGGAGGAGTTTATATTCCTTAGGATAGTCGGCTCGTTGTGTCTGTCTGATGAGCACGAGTTGAATCTCTGCAAGCTCTTTAGCACTTAAGTCAGTAGGACAGGCCGTGGAGATTCGTCTGCAGCGGTTGATGAACCGCTGCACAAAAGCCATGACTCGCAGCATGCGATTGAAATCGGAGAAGCGATCCGGAAGGTCCCAAACTAAGTGGCACCGTGCAGGTCTTCTTTTAATGTCGAGATCCGACTCTGCCTCAGAGGACACAGGCCAGGAGTTTTGTGGCTGACTCAGCCATGACGGGCCGTGCCACCATAGCTCACTGCTAGCTAGCTCTTCAGCCGCTACTCCACGACTGGCCACATGTGACCACTGGCTGATGCCTGTATTTGAAGTGTTTTTATTCACTCGATTTGCCACGAAGGTAGTCCATTGGCATGGCGGCTTGTTCAACCAAGCCAACACAATAGTGGAATCCGTACACAGAAAGGACTCTACACAGCCGAACGGAATGTGAGGAAGAATTGCAGTCCACAAGTCTGCAAGAAGGACGGCACCGCACAGCTCTAGACGCGGGAGCGAGACGGTTTTCACCGGGCGACTTTAGTTTTTGCAGGGAGAAGATTTGAGGAAGCGATGCCATCACGCTGGATGCGAACATTTATCGCTGCCCCATATGCCTTTTGGGAGGCGTCACAGAAACCATGGATTTGGACTTCTGCTCCCGGTTGGAATTGTATCCAATGCGGGACATGAATTTTGTAGAGGGGACGTTGGCTGCGAATAAAGTCATGCCAACGCTGTAGTAGTTCAACGGGAAGAAGCTCATCCCAGCCAATACTGGCTAACCAAATGTCCTGCATTAGGATTTTGGCCTGAACGACAAATGGAGACAGCCATCCAGCCGGATCAAAGAGTCTTGCTATTTGCGACACGACTTCGCGTTTGGAACAACACACACTTATAGCGCAATCAATTGGGACAAAATAGAACTCATCCACCGTGGCGTTCCACCGTACTCCCAGAGTCTTAGTGTTGCTAACTTCTTCGATGTCGATGAAATCCCCCTAGAGTAGGTGATCTGAAGGAAGTGCTTTCAAGAGTTCTCGCTCATTTGATGTCCACTTTCGGGGCGGAAAACCAGCTGAATTCAGGGCTGCTCGCAACTCCTGGATGGCTAAAATTGCTTCATCCTTTGCATGAGCTCCTGCTAGTACATCATCGACGTACATATAATGTAAAATTATGAGAGAGGTACGTGGATATTGGGCTCTGACATCGTCGGACACCTGCTGTAACGTACGTACAGCCAAGAAAGGGGCACAATTAACTCCAAACGTGACGGTCTGAAGCTCATAATCTGTAATGTTCCTTTGATCATCTCTTAGCAGAATCTGCCGATACATCTTGGTGATGTCCGCATTAAAAACAAATATGAAAATCCGCACTTAAGGATTTGAAGGGTCAGATCAGACTGAAGTACTGGCCCTTGATAGAGGATGTCATTCAAGCTGTTTCCATTTGACGAAGGACTAGATGCGTTGCGGCGCCTGAGTCTATCAAGGCGCGCGCTGGAAAGTTCTCTCCCTGGTGACAGACTTGCACAATTTCTGTACCCAACAGATCACCTTGTTGATTGGAGGCAAAATGCACTGAAGTGCTAGGAATGGGGTGCTCGGTATCATGAACCGGAGCTGCGCTGGCTGAATGAGACGGATTGTCTTTATGGAGCAACGTGTTGTGTCGCCCTCTGCATGTAAAAAAGTTATGTCTGCTTGTGCACTCCCGGAAATTATGCCCTTTAGCAAAATAATAAAGGCACAAACGCTTCTGATTGATGTAAGGTGCTCTTTGTGGCTGAGTCATCTAGAGGAATCGAGGGCAAAGCCGAACTGGATGTGACTCTTTTGTGCAGAGGTCACAGGAGCGTGCCCGTTGTCCGACTTGAGTCTCAAATGAATTTACCCTTCTCGGCGGTGCACTCCTGTGGTCCCTTGACTGTTGCAGGCCGGAAATGGTGGGTCGAACATCTTCGATCGCCTCTAAAGTGCGATATCTCTCTTCGATAAAAGAGTTCATTTCCTCCCAAGCTGGAATTTCTGACTTATTGCTCAAAGAGTGCTCTCATAACGAGAGAGTGTTCTTCGGCAATTTGGATGAGCACATAAAAATTAACAGGCAATCCCAATTGGAGTTAGCCGGGAATTATTCACGTAAATAGTCGTAAATAAGTCACGAAAGGTCGGCCAGCTTAGATAATCTCCGTCAAAAATTTCTGTGTCGCATGGTGGAAGACGGCAACCCCTGGGGAACTCGTCAACGGGGGGATCTGATAATGTTTGTATGTTGGAGTTGGTCATACGTTCAATTTCTTCAGTCAACTTGGAAGCGCACCTTTCGAAAACAGTGCTCATGTTTGTTCTGAAGCAGCGGGAGACTCCCGCTACTTCCTTCTTGAAGAGCTACTCTCGCAACTATTTCAAACTCCTTTTCAACCTTTTCCCATAACGCCTGGACTTTATCCAGACGGATCTTTTAGTTAAAAGAAGTAGGATCGGACGCGATCGGACGGATGTCGCAAAAATTTGACTTTCGAATTTACTAAGGTCGCTAGTTTCTATGAATTCGAGTATAATCGATTAATAAAGGAAGTGTAGGATGGTGAACCGATCTCAGTACCGTTACCAGAAGTACAAGTGAAATGGAAATCCGATCTGAATACCGTCGATTAAAAAAGAAATGTGGGATGGTGAACCGATCAAAGTACCGTCAACAGATGTAGAAATGTTAGCCGGTGTGAATACGCTATTTTTGTGGCGGAGGTCGGAATGGAATGTAAAAATTTCATGTATGCATGTACATATGTGTGTTATGTGTAGATTTGCACATATGCCAAATATGTAATTGTTGATATATATATGTAGTAGACACCTCCCTGCAGTACCACTTGTCATCAATAGGCCTCTGTCATCAACATGTAATCAACGTGTCAACTGCGACGTCGGCAGAATCGACGCTCTCAGTATGCAATTGGGGCAAAGCCGACTCTCTCGCCCTCTAATTTGCTCTCCATTGATGAATTGTTGATGAAATTTGACATGCATGCTCACTCTCTCAGCAATATAAGCGGGGGTGGGTTTTTTAGTTGCGTTTTAACTTCTGAATAAGTTAGGAGTAATACATCTTAGATGGCAAAAGTAAAAGTTATAGTTAAATTGTTTAAAAATTCAATTTATAGTTTGAAAGTTTGAAGCAATTAGTGTTAGTGTTAGTGCAGTTATAGGAAAAACAGAGAAATTATATTAGAAAGAGTGGGTTATATAAAAATAAGTGAGATTATATAGAATTCAACATGTCATCAACATTTATTCAACAATTCATCAACATTTCATCTATTAATTTTTATATATGGTATATGTATTTATAAATCGATATACATATATGTATGTATGTATTGGAACGAATTATGTGGACTGTGGAATTATGTACATATGTGTTTATAAATGACGAAACAATGTAGAATGTGGAATTTAGAAACCAATTAAATTATGTAGATATGTATTTATAAATCGATTTGAACATATGTATGTATGAAAGGAACGAATTATGTGGACTGTGGAATTATGTACATATGTATTTATAAATGTCGAAACAATATAGAATGTGGAATTCAGGAACCAATTAAATTATTTAGATATGTATTTATAAATCGATATGCACATATGTATGAATAAAAGGAACGAATTATGTGGACTGTGGAATTTAGGAACCAACTGATCTATGTACGTATGTTAGTAACTTCGTTTATATGTATGTTTGTAATCTTTCTGCAGACCAAACGATAAAATGGAATGGATATATGTCTGTCGGCAGTCGGATTAGTGAAAGATGGCGTATGTGCTTAGCTGCCGAAAAATATCCCTCGAAGATCCGGCTCGAAGGACCAATGCTTTGGGGGGTGCGTTATTGGAAAGATTGGGTGGTTCCCGCCAAGATAAAAACGCTTTCGGGTGGTTTTCAGCCTTCAAGGTTTATTTTCAGTTTCAAATTTCTTTCAGTTGGTTCTCAAGAGGTAAAGAGATCGTTTCAATAAGAATATCAGGATAGAAAAGAGGGGAAAGGGGAAAAAAGGTGTGCCCAAGACTCCTAAAGGGGAAAAATCTCCTTTTGGACAAGAAGGTGTGAGGATCCCCTTCCCCTATTAGGAATATCGGAATAGGACCAAAGAACCTGGCGTAGACAGTCTGTAATATAAAGTAATATGTTTTGGCAGACCAGCCCAGAATTCATTGTTAGCGATGCAATAGCGCATGGGGAAAAAATCTCCTTTTGGACAAGAAGGTGTGAGGATCCCTCTCCCCTATTAGGAATACCGGAATAGGACCAAAGAACCTGGCGTAGACAGTCTGTAATATAAAGTAAAATGTTTTGACAGACCAGCCCAGAATTCATTGCTAGCGATGCAATTGTGCATCGATCTGACAGGTCGAATAGCTGATGCAGTGTCCACCGAAAAGAGCCTGCGTTATTGTTGTGAGGCCTGTCAACCGGTTGAAAAGGAAATATCATCCTTTATGCGTCAGACCAGGAGTGGATTTTCTGAGATCATGACCTGCCCTCCGCGCTTGATGCTCAATTTAATAGTAAGAACCTATTAAATATGGCGCCGAAACGCAAAAAATCCGCTGCTGGTCGACTGCAACTGTGTGAGACACAGCAACCGATTTCCTGCCACTCTCCTGCGCCACAGCTCCTGGTCCACGCTTCAATGGTTCTGAGATCGGAAACGAGAAAAGATTTGGTAACCGAATCAGACGCTGGGGTATCAGCAGCCGCTAACCAGCAATTTCGGTGTTGCCCGTTGTTTCCGCTGCGGAGCCCAAATAGTTGGATCCGCAAATCTCCGTAGGAATATCGACCCAGGGTCCAACAATACCCGGAGTACCTGCCGTAGTTGGTAACAATTCGTTACGTGAGACCATTACAGCAGTCCCACCTTCGAAAAGAATATTTGTTTCGAGGCTTCCCCTGATCTCGCATCGGAAGATGTTCTAGCCTATATTCAAGGCAAAACCCAAGCCGGTAATACCAAGGTGGAAAAATTCACATTTATGCCAGAGACATTTCGTCATTTAACATAAATGTCTCATCCCAACTCTTCGACACTATTTGCTCGGGTGACTTCTAGCCCGAGTACGTTATAGTCAAGGAGTACGAGGCTCGAAAGAAGAGAACACGGTCTGCGGGAGCACATCTGACCAGGACGTTACAATCCTCAATGTCCACAGCTGTACCTTCAGTCCCAAAAAACTAACCTATTGCCTACAGCGTTCGTATCAGAATACTACTTACGCAATAAGCTCTCTAAATATTATTCGGATAGCCTTTCCTTGGCATCCCAGGTGATTGTATTTGCTGAAACCTGGTTGAAGCCGCCGATCCTCTGCTCCGAAATTCTTCCAAGTAAGTACGCAATTTATAGATTAGACCGCCAGCTCCAGCGTGGTGGCGGAGTTTCAATTGCCGTTAGCTCCTGCCTCATCTCGGAACGGTTGGTATCTAATGACTTTTTGGACATTAAATTTATTTACGTTAAACTATCATTCATAGGTAGTTGTATTTATGTAACCTGCTCCTATATCCCTCCATCTTCGGAAGACCCAATTTATTGGCAGTTTCCAACAGGCTTTCTGATATAGACCAATTAGTGGCTTTGGGTGACTTCAACATACCTGGAGCTCACTGGTCTTCTGATGGTGTGTCAAATGTTCATCACACTGCGGCACAGCATGACCTCATAAATGTCTTGCTGGATTTATCCTTATCTCAAGTTAACCATATCTTGAATTCTTTAAGCCGCTAACTGGATCTATGCTTTGTTTCCGATCCAGCAGGCATAAACCTAATTAGAGTTCCTCCAATGACGCAACCTGAAGATCCTTATAATAAAACTTCCGATGTGACACTAAGACAGTTTTAGCAACGACATGTGGTAGTAGACTTAACAGATTTCGCTTTTTCCAAAAAGCTGACTATCAGAGGCTAAACACTTTAAAAACTGAATTTAATTGGTCTAATCTTTACACGAGCTCTGGGGTGGCATCCGCCGTTGATATCTTTTATAGTGCCATGAATTCATTTTCCTCCTTATGTGTTCCGGTAACCTATCCGTCTGTCTATAATAAACCGCTTTGGTTCAACAAAGAGTAGACACGCTTAAAAAACGTAAAATCTAAAATATAAACTCACTGGTTCAAGAACAGCTTTTTCATCTAATCTCAGTGCTCGATCTAACTTTACTTTAAATTATTTGACTTGTTGCAAGGTACAGTTCATGCAAGACCGTAAAATTTTTTTAACTTTGTTAACTTTAAACGTAAACCCACGTTATACCCTCCCTCGCTGTCATTTAAGAATACTACAATAAATTCTAATCAAGCAATAGCTGAGTTTTTTAGAACTACATATTCGGCCTCAAAATCTTCAGATCATACATTTTCTCCAGCTATGCCCAGTTTGTACTTCATCTTCAGCTCTATTTTAAATGAAAGCTGAATTATTCTTGATCTTCAAGGTGTTAAGCTAGTATATTCACCAGGTCCCGATTTTATACTGTAATTAGGTATTGCTCCGAGGCACTGTGTAACCCCCTTCTTAAATTGTTTATCTTATCTTTAGAATTCTCAGAATTTCCCCATATTTGGAGGGAATCATTTGTTATTCCTCTCCACAAAAAAGGTAGAAAATCGGATGCCAGTAACTATAGGGGGATCTCTAAGTTATCGGCAATCCCTTACCTTTCCGAGAATGTAACCACTCTCCATGTCAACATGGTTTTATGAGGCCAAGATCAACCACGACCAATCTTCTGAAAATTACTTCTTTCGTTATTAGGGGCTTCCAAAAAAACTTTCAAACCGATGCTATTTACACGGACTTAAGTAAAGCTTTTGACTCGTTTCATCATTCCCTTCTGTTTATGAAACTTGATTCAATGGGGTTTCCTAGTGATCTTCTTAAATTGTTTATCTTATCTTTAGAATTCTCAGAATTTCCCCATATTTGGAGGGAATCATTTGTTATTCCTCTCCACAAAAAAGGTAGAAAATCGGATGCCAGTAACTATAGGGGGATCTCTAAGTTATCGGCAATCCCTTACCTTTTCGAGAATGTAACCACTCTCCATGTCAACATGGTTTTATGAGGCCAAGATCAACCACGACCAATCTTCTGAAAATTACTTCTTTCGTTATTAGGGGCTTCCAAAAAAACTTTCAAACCGATGCTATTTACACGGACTTAAGTAAAGCTTTTGACTCGTTTCATCATTCCTTTCTGTTTATGAAACTTGATTCAATGGGGTTTCCTAGTGATCTTCTTAAGTAGTTTTTGAGTTATCTAAATGACACGATCCAAAGGGTTCTGTTCAGAAACGTTTTAGCCACGTTTTAGTGGAGTCTTCAATTCGGAGTCCATAGTAGCCGCATTGAATCTGTCCAGAAGAACTTTTTGCTTTTCGCCCTCCGTGGCCTACCCTGGGATGCTAATTTTAGATTAGCGTCTTACTCTAGCAGACTTCTCCTACTTAATCTACCTTCTTTAACTAACCGTAGGACGATGCTTGGCGTCGTCTTTTTATATAAACTTATTCACGGTGATGTGGAGAGCCCCTACCTGCTAGGCCAGCTCAATTTCCATGTTCCCCATCTTTCATCTAGAACTTTTATTTCATTAGTAGGCGTGAGTTTAAAGTACATTAACCGTTTAGGGTGCCGTACGTTACAAGGCTGCGCCCCTCGGTCGGTTGGGTGGTAGGTGGGTGTGGGATTCGCTCAAAGAAATAAGAAAAAAAAGTAAAAAGCTTCAAAGAAAGTACGTCTCAGAGATTAAATTGACGACGCTTTCTTTCATTTTACGTTTCAACAAGAAAGTAAGCTAACTTGGGCTCACTAAGTTTGTATACACAGTTAAATCTAAAAACAAGAAAGGAAGCTAAGTATACCCTTGCAGAATTGAAACAAAAAATGAAAACGGAAATTCTGGAATAATAATTACTTGCAATAAATCTCAAATTTGATCAAAATTGTTTGAAAACCGGTGGCGAAATTACGAAATTAAATCCGAAATTCAGGACTAATAAAAAAAGCCAAATCTGAACTTTGATGAAAATATGTTGAAAACTGACAAAGTTAAAATTTTTTCTAAAAATTTTCCTATTCTTATAGTCGTCCGATCCGGATCGTTCCGACATATGTACGAGTGAGAGTATGTATATAGAAGACAAACTGCAAAGTTTCATTCAGATAGCTTTAAAACTGAGGGACTAGTTTGCGTAGAAGCGGACAGACGGACATGGCTAGATCGACTCGGCTGTTGATTCTCTATATTTTTTATAGGGTCGGAGATGTTTCCTTCACAGCGTTGAAACTTTTGACTGAAATTATAATTACAACTTATTTAATTGTTTAGTTTTATTTTTCTTGATTTGCTAACATAATAATTATTTGAAACCACCAAAAATTTCGAATTATATTATTTTGTCCACCTTTTGATATTCTTAGTAAAAATAATCCTATTTTAGGAGAATTTCTAATATATTAAGTATTTATAGACTACTTTTTTATTTCTGAACATAATTTTTCGACTTTACATGCCGCAAAAGGTGCGCTAAATAAAAACAACATTAACAGATTCAAGGTATTGATGCTGCAATTCAGTTGCGCGCTCTGAATTTTTTGTTTGTGTCGAATTCTGATCGGTTTCCATTAGAGCGGAGTGAGTTTCGGTTTGGACACAACGGCAAAGACTGACTGTTCGATTCGCTAACCGCCTATGCTGTCCCTTTGAACCACGCACACTATAACGATATTCCGCAGAATACACGACAAAATTCCCGAACCCGGCAATACAGCTGCGAGTCGCGCCGCACTCTTGTGGCGCCGCACAGGCAGCTCTAACGCACAGGCAGCTCTAACCTTGCAAATCAAGCGAGCGAAAAAGAAAAAATCACATTGCAAAGAAGCAAAGCATACTTCAAAGAAATAATTCTGTGGACCACAAATACCCCGATATATACCAATCGCCGACACGGCCATCCTGACTCTAACACGACTTCATGTATAAAAGACTATATTTTCAATTCCTCCTTTTTAATTCTATTTACTTATTTTTTTTAGGAACTTTTTATATTTACATTTTTAACAAATATTTCCACAACGAATCCAATTGGACTTTGTGACGCGTCCCGCGCACATAATAGGGACATTTGAATTGAATGCGCGCGAATTACAGTATATATGAGGATACTGTGTCCAGTCCTGTGGGTGTTTATGGGAATCTTAGATATTTTCCCCGGGCTTCCAATAGTAAGAACCGTCTTCTTGTCTGGTCAAAATTATAATGATTCTTTATTCTGATATAAACTCTGGAATGACTTATGAAATAAAGTATGTATATAAGAGAATGCATGGAATGGAATGGGGGAAACTGCAAGGCTAGCAGATTGGAGTTGGGAGCGAGAATCTGCTTGGTCGTTGGTTAGTTTATTTTAGCCAGTTGGGCAATCGTTTCTGTTTCCGCCGGTTTCCAAACTCAGCGTTTATGTGTCCACATGTGTAGGTTGATGACCGTTCATCTACGTCGCTGGGGTTTGGGGGCGGCGGTGTGTCCGCAACAATGTGTACGGTAACTCGCGCGCGCCAAGAAAGGGCCACACTGAAGGCTCGGAGCACACTGGACAAGGATGGAAGAGGAATCAGCCGATCGCAAGGGTCACACTGGAACCCGCCAGTCCCTATATAAGGCGGGCCGCCGGCCGTCAGAGAAAAGGAAGAAGAGGAAGCAGCCGATCGCGGCGGTCACACTGGAACCCGCCAGGCCCTATATAGGGCGGGCCGCCGGCCGTCAGAAATCACTTAGCAGCCGACGGCGATCGGGAGCGGTAAGCCTCTAGTAGCACACTCCTCGTAGTCAGCAGCCATAGTCACTTTTTGGGCGAACCGAATCTTTGGATTTGGGTTGCAATACATTGTCGAAAGACTTGAGAGTCGCGACATCTAATTCTTGCCGAATTCCCTCTCCCTCGGAAGACTTACGAGTCCGCCCAGTAGACTTTCGGGTCCGCCCTCTCTCTCTCTCGCCACCGCAGACTTTCGAGTCCATCGCGAATCCTCTACGAGAAAACTTCCGAGTCCATTTCTCTCTCTCTCTCTCTCTCTCTCGGAAGACTTACGAGTCCGCCCAGTAGACTTTCGAGTCCGCTCTCTCCCTCTCTCTCGCAAACCGCAGACTTTCAAGTCCGCCGCGTCTCTCTCGCTGAAGACTTTCGAGTCCAACCATTCTCTCCCGTGCACTGAAGACTTTCGAGTCCGCCGAATCTCTCTCTGAAGACTTTCGAGTCTCCGCGAACTGTAGACTTACGAGTCCGCCTCTCTCTGAAGACGTCCGAGCTCGAAAGGACGCGAAAAGCCCGATGGCCGAGACGACGGTGATTCCTGGTTCCCGACATAGCCTCTGTTCTTACTGAGAAACGGGCAAACTTCTCTGGCCGTCCCTGAGCTATCTGGAAACTGGGCGGCAGACCGTCACAACTTATTAATGACTAATTTCATAAATTAAAATTATATCTTCTTAAAACCTACCTTAACATAAACATTATTATTTTGTTTGGATTTCATTAATACATCAGATCTTTAAAAATTGTGTTTCGCTCTCACAAACAACTTGTCGTTAAATCAAAATAACGAATGTCATTATCGTCCACTCAGGCCACTTTACAGTGTCTGTTCATCATTTCATCTCTTACCACCCTAATTGGGACACTTTACTCTCTTCAGCATTTTAAACATTCTGAGTACTTTCATTTTCGCTTTCGACATTATAATCATCACACACATTAAGCTCCTCCGGAACTTCCCCTTCTGATAAAATTCTTAAATCGTGAGCATACTTTTAGGTTCGTTTACTAGTTAAAGACTTTAAAATGTCACCCTTGAGAACCTGTGTTATTTCAAAAGGCCACTTGAATTTTGTGCTTAGTTTGGTTTAATGCCTTTCCTCGTTTTTCAGCAATGCAAAATCTCCAACATTGTGTCTACGTACATTTTACTTACTTTTAACCGTTCTTTATCATAGATAGCAGAAACTAAAACATTTTTTTCAGCTTGTGCTCTCACGTTCGACAGATGTACATCATTTTCTATGATTGATTGCTAACTGCACCTCTCCTAACACATCCTGCCAAGAATGTTTTCCAGTTGCAGCGGCCGTTAGCATATTTTTCAACGTCCTCATTGTTCGTTCCACTTTGCCATTAGCTCGACTAGCACCGGTGGCAATCAAGTGCAAGTTTATTTTGTGATTTGAACAAAATTCACTAAACATCGCTCCAGTAAAAAAAATTCCCTGGTCAGCTATTATTCGGTTTGGAACTCCAAACAACAAAACAGGGGACTTGAAAGCCCTTATGCAACTCTCACTGTCTAATTAAAGGGTATGACTAAGATAGACATACTTGGAAATCGCGTCAACTTGAACAATAACATATTCCTTCTTGTCACTCTTGCCGCTCAATTTCCCTGTTATGTCGATATGGATCGTGTGCCAAGGATTATTTACTTTTGGGATTAGATGCAGTTGTTGCATTCTGGCGGTGATCGATAGCCGCAGGCGAAACAAATATCGTCTGGGATGCACACTGGGAGAAGGTTGGCAGGGCCGAGAGGAAGGGGAAGGGTGGATCGCGGGACGCCACCTACCGTCCACACCCAGAAAAGGGGAAAGTGGATGGTAAGTAAGGATCATTGGAGGAGAGCCCGGAGCGAGTGCCTCCACTCTGGAAAGCGTTCCTCGACCCCAAAAGAGAGCAGACAGAGGAAAAGGGAATCGGCGGGAACCGAGCCAATAAATAGGGCAAGGTGACGGCCATTCCTAAAAAAACCGAACAAGATCGTCGCGACCCGGGGATGAGCCACCGCCATCCGCATTACGGAGTGAGAATATATTCAAAAAAAGTATAGAAAAAACGTGAGTGCAGTGTGGATAGACGGAGGAAAATTTTGTTAACTCGAAGTCCGCAGGGAAACACCTACATCGACGGATCTGGAGGACAGGAAGGAGGAGAGGGCCGGAAGAAAAAAAAAATAGAAAACGTGAGTCCGTTCCGAGTGGGACATAGAAAATTAATAATAATGAATCATGTAGGGTCCACAGGGCGGACAGTAACATCCCGGGACAGCCATTTCGAGCCCGGGAGAAATTTTTTTTTGTCAAACCGAGTACGAGGTTCCAATCCCCAGAAAAATCCGTTCTCCACAAGGAGGGATCCAGACTTGGCCATCCAGCTATATTTAATTTAATTTATTCCACTTATTTATTTAATTTATTTATTTATTTATCAAAAAAATATTTATTTATTTTTTTATTTAAAATTATTTATTTACTTAATTTATTTATTTATTCGTTGTTTGTCGAGATAAGTGGTTATTTATTTATTTAATTGTTATTTTTTTTGATGTGCCAGTGCAAATAATTAGAATGTCCATTAGTTTCGTCCGTGCATAAATGTTCGTATTTATTTATTTATTTATTTATTGCCCCGGCGCTATGTAGCCGGCAAAATGCACATGAACTATCGGATAAAAACACAAGCAATTCCAATGTAAACAAATTAAGGCACAGAATTAAATACAATTTAAAACAATTATTTATTGAAATATTGACCGACATACAACCATTAAGAAAATAATGATATAAAGACAGGAAGCAAAGCAAACTTATATCCTAATTTAAATATAATCCTTAAAAATAATGATCTGCCCATGCCGATCTATGTAGGGGTGTTTATTGTTGTCCTGTCCAAGCAAACGACCCGTCTCAGCCCCTTTATCTGTGTTGGAGCTCCAGTTAGGATAAAAAGCTGAAAAGAATGGAGGGTTAATAATCATTAATATTTATATTTATACACATACATTGATATTTATATTTATATTCAGATATATATATATACCCGTACATTTTGTCGTGTCCTCGCAGAATTCATTTTTTGATTCCTTTCATCGTCGATCCGCATAAATATGGGATGTAGATTTGCTTCCCAAGTACTGTAAAAAGATTGTCAAAAAGGCGAAATTGTATGTTAGTAAAAATTAAGTCAAGTATGTTAAAGAATTAAATGTTTATGACGATGAATGGCTAATTGTTTTACGTGGGGGGGGGAGGAAGAATGATGACTGGATGAGGCGGTGACCAGGAAAGGCCGGAACAACCGTCTGCCAAGGGGATTCCGATGACCTGATGCGGATTCCAGGAAGGGAGGGTGCGTCAAGGGGCGACAACAGCCATGCCCCGGGCCTACATGGAAAGAGGAGAAAGATCGTTAATTTGTGCAGTTGATTTTGTTATATTTTGTTGAGTTTGTTTACCTTTCGTTGTTGTTGTCAGCGGATTCCAGATCAGCTGGGTTTGTGGTGCGACCTGTGGGCAAACGGGGAAAAATCCCGCTGAGATGACTGGCTAGCCGGCCTTGCCCCAGCAAACAGCAGGTCGTAACACAATGGCGCCCAATGTCAACTAGAAGTGGGGTGGCGGAGGCCTTTGAAAAGGGGCATCCGCACCCATACGCGGGAGACGAAGAAAGTAAATAACTCCCAGTTGAGGGCGGGAATCCTAGTGGGCCGGCTTTCCAGGTTGGAAGGTGTTGCGAAGGCTTATGTCGGCAATAAAAAGTCAGACGTAATGGCTCGCCGCGGGAAAACCTGGGGTGCTGGAGTGATAGACCACAAAGTAAATGTTCGTGTAGTTAAATTTTGGTCTTGTCCATATTCACCTAAAAGCGGATATCCTCCAGGAGAGAAGGGATGGCACTAGCGACAGGAAAGTCGGCTAGGAGGCTCCCGAGAGGTGCCTGGTGGCAAAAGGAGGATTCGTGGCGGGTGAAGAAGGAGGTAGAGTCAGGCTCCTGCCGTTTGCTGTTCGGATGTGTGCGAGGAAATTGCTGGTCTACGGGTGGCCCATGGGAACACAGGGTTCACCATGCGATGCACCCGGAACAGCAAAAGAACTCGCAGGCACATTCGCAACGTAATCGGACAGGACGCCGCGAGTAGGTGAGCGCCCTCGCTACCCTGTCTTCCGAGAAGAAGATGGTGGAGCCGACGGAGCTCGCAAGAATTCAACAACGATCGGAAGGTAGTGCTGCAGACGCAGAAAAAAAACAGACGGTTGACGGCTCCGGTCAAGCATCAGTTCTTTTCCCCCGTAATTGTTGTGTAGGTTGAGTTTTTGGTATTTGTCGTCTAGAAAGATAAAGTAAAGCGTGTTAATCGTTAGGAATATAGGTAGCAATTAGGTAGAAATCAGGTAGAGTAGGAAGTATATGAGTAGGAGTTACAATTTGCGGTCCCAAGCTGGAAGGATGACCACGAGGACTCCACGGTCGGAAGGTACGCAAGATGGAGCGGCAGGAGGAGCCGCAGGCGGTGCAGCAGGAGACAGCTGGGACGTGTCTCCCCCACGTCGAGTAATCCCGAGCGAAATCGCCTCCTCGGTGAACGCTGCGGTGGCCCAGGCATACGAGACGCATCGGGCAGCGGCGTCGGAAAACATCAGCCAGACAATCCAGGAGGAGATTCGCCGGGGATTCATGGACATGATGGCCATGATCAACCAGGTAGTCCAGCCGTTGAAGGAGACAGCAGCCGCGGTTCGGGAGCTGCAGCAGACGCCAAGACAGGGCGAAGTCGGAGTCGACTGTGGCCACAGAGCTAGCGGACGCCCAGAGGCGGCGAGCACGACGGGAGCGTATCCGAAGGCCAAGCCAGAAGTGGACGAGCCAAGGAGGTCGCCACCGAAACCTCCGAGGGCATGCAGCAGCGACTCGGAGCGAGGAGCCGACGCCAGAGGGTACCCAGGAGGGCATCCGCGAGCGAACGGCGGGCAGCACCAGCCCTATCCGATGGCGTATGAGGCGCGGGCAGACGTCGGCGAGGGTTTCCGGGGGCCTGAAAGGAGAGAAGAGGCCGTGAGAGGGGTTCGGATAGAGAAGTGGGAGATCTTCTTCGACGGCGACCCGAACAAGCTCGCCGTGGAGGATTTCGTCTTTTGGGTGGAATACCTGCAGCGGCAGTCTCGGTGTTGCTGGGACCAGGTGCTGGGCAGCTTCTACCAGCTCATGCGAGGCCAGGCGGCCGAATGGTACTGGCAGTTCGTCCGGGAGAGTCCGCCGCAGACGTGGGAGGACCTGAAGGAGAGTCTGGTGGCCAGATTTCGCGGCCGGGGAGGCGAATTTGAGCGGATGCGAGCGCTCCAGGACCGGCGGCAGCAGCCGGGTGAGTACGTGGACGAGTATTTCCGGGCCATGAGCCGTCTGGGAAATCGTCTGCTAAGGCCAATAGCAGAAGCGGAGATGGTGAAAATCATTAAGAAGGGACTTACCGCCGAGATCGCCCGTTTTGTGTACGCCCTACGGGTATACAACGTGGAGCAGCTACGCGAGGAGTGCCTGGAGGTGGAGGATGCCTTCTTGAGACGCGACATCCGACCCGCGTACCGGGGACCATCCAAGTTCCAGCCCAGCGGACGACAAGTGGAAGAGGTGGCAGTCGGTACACCCGAGGTGGAGGCGGAATCGGAGGAGCCGGTCGTCGAAGAGGTTTCGCGGCCCAGGTTGGTCTGCTGGAATTGTGGCCGAGCAGAACACGGGTTCCTCGACTGTCCGTCGCCGAAGCGGAAAATTTTTTGTTTCCGCTGCGGGAAACCGGAGGTGGTCACTCCGAGCTGACCGAATTGTACGGGAAACGGGAGGACGAGCGCCGGAAAGATGGGCGACCAGCGCTCGACTTACAGGCCCAGCCGCACCTGATGATGGCTGCGGCGTCAGCGACATCAGGACCTAAAATAGAGCAGATTAATATAGCCGTAGATAGATATAAGGAAAAACCATACCTGTTAAGATACCTACCGGCAGAAGAGCGGATGCAGAAGTACATGGAGGCTCGGAACAGGATTTTTGGGCATCACCAATTGGATGGGATGCGGGGCGTCAGTCGGAGGCTCTTGAAGGCCAGATCACGATTCCGGCAGAGCCACCAGACCCGACGAGCTGTGGTGGAAGCCGTGCGCCGAGGGATGAGCGACGACCCCAGGGTGTTCGCCGAGGTGGTCATCCGCGGAAAGCGAGTTTCCGGCTTACTGGACACCGGCGCATCTGTCAACGTCCTAGGAAAAGGGAGCTGCTGGAGGAGATCGGCGTGGGGATGGAGAAGTACCTGTCCGTGGTGAAGACGGCTGCGGGAGAAGACAGGTCAATCATCGGACGAGTGCATGTGCCGGTGCGGTTTAAGGGGGCGGAGAAGGTGCTCACCTTTTACGTGTGCCCGTATTTGGAGCAGGCCATGTACCTCGGCATCGATTTCTGGAGGCGGTTCGCGTTGGCACCAGACATCCTCGGGAAGCAGCCAGCAATGAAGCCGAAGGTGAGCGTCTCGGAAATGTGGGATCCGAACAATCCGTGGCTCGATGGGAAGACGGCCAAGGAGTCCGTAATCGAGGAGTAGGTCCTGGCAGAGAAGCAGAAGGAACAATTAGAGGCAATCAAAAAGGAGTTCCTTGCCTTCGAGGATGTGAGCCTGGGGAAAACATCGGTGGAGAGGCACCGAATCCAGCTAGTGGAAGGCGCAGAACCGTTTAAGGATCGGCATTATCCACTATCGTCAGCGATGCAGGAGGTGGTGTGGGCGGAAGTGGACAAAATGCTGGAGCTTGGCGTGATCGAGGTCAGCGAGAGTCCGTGCAGTAACCGCACGACGGTGGTGCGAAGTAGAGGTGGAGAACTATCGATAGTGGGCGCCATCGATAGTCGACGATGGTTTATTTTAAACTATCGATAGTGTCGATAGTGCCATCGATAGTGGCTCGATAGTGTAGCCCAACAAAAAAAATTTTTTTAAGCAAATATAAAAATATTATGCTTTATTTTAACTAAGTTACGATTTAAAAAAAAAAGAATGAAACGAATACAATAAAATATGCTTTATTTCAGCCAAGAGTTTACCTTAAATTTAACAAATTATAGATCAAAACACTTACGTATATAATATAATAAACATACCCAGATTTAAAAAGCGATCCATATTAATTTAACTAATTGTTTCTTGTTTTTAAATTTTTCCTCGTTGTTGCATTTGACGCCGACACAGAAAATGCGCGAACAAATTTTTTAGGGATGTAAGAAGCGCACTATCGATAGCACCATCGATAGTGGATGGGCCACTATCGAAGGTGTCTGCTGCCATCGTTGGTGGCTCGATAGTGCTAAACCATCGATAGTGGCGATAGTGCTATCGATAGTTCTCCACCTCTAGTGCGAAGGCCGGACAAGAACCGTTTCTGCCTGGACGCACGGAAGCTCAACCAGCTCACAGTAAAGGACCCATATCCGCTGCCGTGTATCGAAGGAATCCTGGCTAGGATCGAGCAGACGCACTACATCTCGAGCGTCGATTTGAAGTTCGCGTTCTGGCAGGTAGAGTTGGATCCCGATAGTCGCCCATACACCGCGTTCACAGTAGCAGGGAGGCTGCTGTATCAGTTCCGGATGATGCCGTTTGGACTCTGCAACGCGGCGCAGAGGCTCTGTCGGCTGATGGACAAAGTGATTCCCGCGCAGCTGAGGTCGAACGTGTTCGTGTACCTGGACGACCTGTTGATCATCGCACCGGATCTCAGATTGGTGGCAGAGTGTCTGCGGAAGGCGAATTTGACAATTGGGTTAAAAAAGTCAAAATTTTGCTACAGGAGCCTGAGGTACTTGGGTTTCATTATCGGCGGCGGGACGCTGCGGATGGATCCGGAGGGGATCGTCGCGATCCAGAGGATTCCCGAGCCAAAATCCGTTAAGGAACTGCGTAGTTTCTTGGGAACCGCGGGGTGGTATCGCCGGTTCATAAAAGACTTCGCGGCGATGGCGACTCCTCTCACCAAGGCGCTGAAAAGGGGAAAGCACACGAGATTGATGCTAGACAAGGAGGCCAAGAGCGCTATACAGGCATAACATATTATTATATTACCCAGATTTTTCCTATGGTTGTGAAATTCTAAATTAATATTACGATCCTATGGTATGATATAGTTGTCCGATCTGGCCGCTCCGACTATGAGAGCATATAGAAGACTAACTGCAAAGTTTCATTCAGCCTTAAAACTGAGGGACTAGGTTGCGTATAATCGGACAGACGGACCTGGCTAGATCGACTGGCTGTTGATCCTGATCAAGAATATATTTATGTCGGATTGGTTTTCCTTTTTAGCCAAGTTATCCCACTAGTGATAAGTTTTATTGAAGTTTAATGATAATATGTTTAGCTACGAATATAAAGTAAGTAATGATTACACGTTTTAATTATGTTTTAACTGCGTCGTTTTCTCCTTCTAAATCAATCTTGTCGTCGTCGTAAACTCGCACGTCTTTTCGTCGTCGTCTCTTCTTGTGAAATTACTTGTCTCTCCCTCTCGCTAGTGATGGGACAGGTCGAACTTGTCTTCTCTTCTCGTTAATTCACTTGTCTCTTATTCTCGTTAATGATGGGGCAGGTCGAACTGTGATGCCAGACCCATTCGTCCCGAATGCGTTGTCGTCGTCGTCTTCAAGATCTAGATGAACCCACGGATTCATATACTCAGCACAGGTGGTAGTGTATCTCGGCCCATCTGCCCTGTCTGTCTGTCTAATGAATGAAAACTTCATCAAGGCATTATGACACAGTCGGGCGCTATGACACAGTAATGAAGTTTTCATTCATTAGAGACTTCATTAGAACCTTGAAAGAGACAACTATATGTTTTATTTGGCTCGGATTTCTTTTGTAATGCCACTTGGGTTACACAGATTTTGAAACTTTTTTCAGAATTAGTTAAGCTATATTTATAAAAAATTTCAGTCGATCGGTCCAGCAGATTTTTCGAAATTGTGTCCACTGATTCGCAAAATGACACACTAAAAAAATGCACACTAAGCGACCTCCAATAAATTGTCTCTAGCTTCGTTAATTTTTATTTAATCGATGTTAAACTTTTACACAATATTCTTAACATGTTTAGCAATTGTAATAAAAAATAAAAAAAAAAATTCGAAAAAAAAAATTAAATACCTTACCGCCCCTTAAGCGTATCGATAGCAGCAATCTCTCTATCCGCAATGACAAACTTAGAGTCGTGTTTTAAAAGATCAGTGGCAGAAGCATACGGGCGTCAGTAGTGGGTGACTGAAATGGCATATCACTTGTGCACAAGGTGTATAGAAAAGGATCAAGTACACTTCCTTGGGGCACTCCTGCGTGAATGTGCGCCAAGCTGAATCGGGAGTCCCTTACTGCTACTTCGAAGGTTCGATCAGCATTGAAGGACTTCAGAATGGCGAAGTAGGGTGCAGGGAGAAGTTCCTTGATTTTGTAAAGGAGGCCCTCGTGCCAGACCTTATCAAAGGTTTGTTTTACGTCCAGGAAGACGCCTACTTTGTGCAATTTATGCTTGAGTCTGTAGGTGATATGGTTGACAAGGCGATGGTCCTGTTCTGGGCGACCATGCGATTTTCTAAAACCGAATTGATGTTGAGGTATATGGTCTTCTACTTGTGGGAGTTCAAACACTCGACTAAGTTGAATCCGATCGAACACTTTTGACAAAGTGGACAGCAGGCTGATTAGGCAGTAGGAGTCGCTTTGAGTCGGTGTCTTGTTTGATTTTGGGATCATCCGAGCTTGCTTCCACTACCTAGGGAAATGTCCTAGGCTCAGCATGGCGTTGTACATTTTTACCAGAGCTAGCACTCCTTTGCGTGGAAGAGCCTTAGCCGCTCGATTGTCGATTCCATCGGGTCCAGGAGACTTTTTAAGATTAAGCGCCTTTAGTTGTAACGTGACTTCTTGTGGAGTAGTATGATCGTCCGAGCTTGCTTCCACTGCCTAGGGAAATGTTATAGGCTCAGCATGGCGTTGTACATTTTTACCAGAGCTAGCACTCCTTTGTGTGGAAGAGCCTTAGCCGCTCGATTGTCGATGCCATCGGGTCCAGGAGTCTTTTTAAGATTAAGCGCCTTTAGTTGTAACGTGACTTCTTGTGGAGTAGTATGTCTAATAGGGCGCGTTGGCTGGATTGGAAGAAATTAAGAAAATTGCATAAATTAAGAAATTTGCAACTTCGTGGCGATGTGAGACGTCTGGGTGAAGGTAGCAGACAGATGATCAGCAAAAGCGGTTGCTTTGTCGGAGTCGTTCTTAAGCCAGTACCCACTGTGACCCTGTCTTTTGATTCCTCTCGTAGGAAGGTAGACAGAGAGGCGATCGCGGGTCGAGAGCAGCCTATTTTATTAAATTTGCCATTCTTTTTTGCAAGCCGCTCGGAAAATACTTAAAAGTGCCACACACTTTCTAGTATATTTTGTTTCGTGTCTGGATACCGACCTTTAAAATGTCTACTGACGAACAACCGTTTTAAACTATTTGCCTCTCGCTCTCTCTCACTGCTTAAAGACGGTTATTTACTGTCTGGATACTATGCTTAAGCATTCAAAGTTGACAATTTTCTGCAACAAACAAAAAATATGTTAATTGGTTGACTTTCAGGTGACATACCACAAAAAAAATTACTTATCGTAATGGTTGTTACTCAAAATAATACATACATTCATAAACCATAAGCCCACCCAAAAACAACAACATTTAGTTCGGGCTTCTACAGGTTAAACGCTACCTGCTATGTGTCCATTATTTGAAATTTTAAATAGTCTATAACTTCTGAAGCTGACATTTTTCTGGATCTGAATCAAGTCTCATCTTATTGTTCCTATGACATAGTCATCCGATTTTCATAATATTAAAATCGAAATTCTGAAATAATCAAATCTCAAATGTATTACTTATACTTATACTTATTATTATTTCCAAAATTTTTCCTATGGTTGTGAAATTCTAAAATAATATTACGATCCTATGGTATGATATAGTTGTCCGATCTGGCCGTTCCGACTATGAGAGCATATAGAAGACTAACTGCAAAGTTTCATTCAGCCTTAAATCTGAGGGACTAGGTTGCGTATAATCGGACAGACGGACCTGGCTAGATCGACTGGCTGTTGATCCTATTCAAGAATATATATATGTCGGATTGGTTTTCCTTTTTAGACAAGTTATCCACTAGTGATAAGTTTTATTAAAGTTTAATGATAATATGTTTAGTTATGAATATAAAGTAAGTAATGATTACACGTTTTAATTATGTTTTAACTGCGTCGTTTTCTCCTTCTAAATCTATCTTGTCGTCGTCGTAAACTCGCACATCTTTTCGTCGTCGTCTCTTCTTGTGAAATTACTTGTCTCTCCCTCTCGCTAGTGATGGGACAGGTCGAACTTGTCTTCTCTTCTCGTTAATTCACTTGTCTCTT